>SCLH01003662.1:8984-37593 GCA_004367855.1 Oikopleura vanhoeffeni
GCCAAAAAATGACAATGAGCTTGGTCTAAGATTTTTTGATTACAGTTTACCGCTAGTGTGGCCTCAAGACCAAATCTTAAAAACCTATCTCCTCCTAAATACAATAGATCACCCAATTTTTCGCTATGGCTGCAGTACGAAATATCTAATTTAATCGAAGGATGAAAATTTTCACTAAGAAATACAGTAGATAACCTCAAAATAAATTTGTAACGCTTATACACACGGGATGTATATGCAGGAATTCCAAATTAGTGCTTGATTTATGCTCTCATATGCTTTGTAATTAAGCTTCCAAATTATGGAATGTTATTCTGCTTCTAAAATTATTTATTTAGTATCGCGGGAAATTTTCTTTTTATAGAGTATGAGTCATAATGCAGGCTATTGGACCGAAATGACCATTCAAAAAATTTTTCATTTTTTTTTATTAAACTAGAGGTCTCAAACTCCTGCTAGCGAGGTTTGGCGAATTCGGTGATAAAATGCCTTTCGGGTTATGATTTCAAATTTGATATATGCTTAATTTTATAAATATCTATATCCTATCCGAGTACACTAGATCATTGCTACCGTAAATCAAACAAGTGTGTTCAATTCAGGGATTTGTTAGTTATAATTTCTACTGTACTCGGAAAAGAGAGAGCGTTAGGTGTGGTGGCGAGAGACGAGAGACAGGAATTTCGATCACGTGCCACGCGTGGGAAGTTGATAGATGGCACTCAATCAGAAAAACAACTCCAACAAATATTCATCTCGTTCTTAAATTACAGTATCTTAAAAAAAAAATTCTTTTCAAATAACTCGTTGGCATAAATTTTGCTGTCCACTAGGCTGTCGTCTAATGAAACTTTCAGAACCGAAAATAAAAATTAATTTTCTCATCAAAATTGTGCCCATTAACCTTTTTCGGCAGAAAACTACTAGTTTTTTTGGTAAGTTTGAAATTAACTTCGTAGACTTGATTTCTGCATCCAGCTGCATTCACCATTTAACTCCCGTTGTGTCTTTTGCGCCATCCGTGGCGCAATGCCTTATCGCATTTAGTTGACTTAAGGTGTTGGGGACGATATCTCAGCTTCACGTTAATACTTTTTGATACACCTTGTTGTAGAGAATTTTCTGCCAAGTTTTTAACTTCTAAGATTTTTTTTTAGTTGAGATTTTTCAAAGAAAAGTCGGTTTTTGGGTTGAAATTGAAGGTAAATTAAGGGCGACGATAATTGAGATTTCTCAGATAACTTTTTGATTGCCCTATTTCGAGAGAATTTGTCACTGAGTTTTTAACTAGGAAGATTTTTTCTGAATTTTAACTTTTTTAAAAAAGAAGTTATAGAAATTTATATGTCAGAATTACCCAAAACTAGAAATTTACAAGTCGTTCCTGAGACTTGGAGAGGAATTGAAAAAGACTTCCTCGGACTTAATCCAGGCTTTGCGGTGAAGTTCATGCACAAATTGAACATTTTCTATATATTTCAAGAGGAGTGGCTTTTGCGTGAGGCTCCCAAATACGCTGTTTTGACCACTAGAGGCAAAATTTTCAAAAGTTCTACCGCTCGAGATGCGCATTCATATTTGAAAGTTAAATTGCAAATAACAAGAAAAATGATGAGAATGAATGAGGAGTAGGCTTTTAGTGCTTTTAAGGACGCCTACTAAAAACCATTTCTGAGCGTAGGTTGAGGTATCAGATGCTCTGAATAGAACTGGCACTTCTTAAGAGTGTACTACGTATTTGGAAAAAAATAATTATTCTGAAGCCAGGTTTCTCAGAACTTCACTTGAAAATGTGTGAAAAAGAGCCCAACTATCGTCGCCCCAATCCTTAATCATGTATGGATGAAAATTTACAAAGTGATCGATCGACTATTTGGATAATCGACGTTTGTGCGTTCTTTTTTTCGAAATTTTCACTGTATTACAGTACTTATTTTTTGCAAAAAAAATTTAAATCATCAAAAAAAGCCGTGAGCAGGATGAGAACAAAATCTAGACTTTTTTCTCATCACACGAAGCTCCAAAATGATCACGTGCCGTATATTTAGGGATAAGATTGGTGAAAGTAGTACTGTTTTTTTCAAAATTGCTTAAATCAATTTTTGAAAAAGTGAAGTAGTTTCTCATAAGTTTTTATGACTTTTACATCAACCAAAGTCAAAAACAATCACGTGACCTCAAATAAGAAAAAAGCTTTGGTTCAAGTAAACCTTGTGAGCATATAAAAAAAAGTTCCGCCGAGGCACCAGACCACAATGTGGCTCTTCTTTGATGTGTTCACAGAAACTTAAGGCATTGGAATTTAATTTTGTCTGCATAAGGAAGTTGAAAGGTCATATTTTTGCATTCCACATTTCATATTTAGAATTTAATTTTGAATCTAGAAAAACTAGTGAGAACAGCAAGGTGTACCATATCAACGTGATACACGGTCACAGTTGCTCTACAATTGTATTAATAATTCAATTATTTTCTTGAAACTGAAATCTAAATTCTTTATAAGTAATAGAAACACAAAGATTCCTCGATCCATTTTTTGTCTTTTTTCGATGATTTTAGGTATGCTGAGCCACAATTGTGGCTCTGTGTCACAAGGTGTAAGGAGTGGGTGTAGCTGACTTGAGCCTCTTCCAAGTCATTTCCCGCCAAACTAGCAAGGTGATATTCCAAAAACATTTGTAACTAACAGACCCGCGGTAATTAACTTGGCAGTAATCTGATACAATCCCACCTACGGCACAACCTACTATAGTCTCAACTTTTAAGCGAAATCTGTTTGCGACGACTACCCCTTAAGTGGTGCGATTTTGAAAGCTTATTACGGGAAAAGTAAAATTGCTTGAAACTTTATTGTCTTCGAGATTAAGGATCGACTTAATTTTTAATAGTGTGTAATTAACATTTTTATTTTATTAACTCTATAGAAAAGTGACATTTACAAATTATAAAATAAAAGTATAATAGACGTTTCGCTTTATTGCATCATCAGTATTTTGAGAACTAAATTGTTAAGAAAGTAGTACGATCTTTTTATACGGTGAAAGTTTTAGCTCTTTCGCGCATAAAGTATTCATAATTTGAAGTTTTTTATATTTGCAAAGAACAGATTTTATGAAAGAAACGAAAGTGCGCGAAAATAAAATCAGGCGGCTGGGAGCAATTTAAATCGAAGACTGAGATTAATTGAAATTTGGGCAAATGTGAACAGTTTTTAATTTAAAAATAGTGCTTCAACCTACGCAATTTTTTTGTGAGGAAATTTGAGACGTCAAAACAAAAATTAATAATGGAATAGATTAAAAATTTATTTTTTTAAAAATTGACTTCCACAGAAATAACCTGCAATTTTCGGTCTTTAATCTACAGGTGTTTTCCGAATAAATAACCTAATCTACGCGATTTATCGAAATTACTTTCAAAGAAATAAAGGTTAACTCAGAGCCGTCAGGACAAAAATTGAAAATGCAGCAGTTTCAGAAAAATTTTTCATATAAAGTGAATGTTCCAAAAGCAACCTGCAATTTCTGGTATTTAATCTACAGGTGTTTTTGAAAATAGTTTGGAGCCTCCAAGAGTTGACAAAATTGATGAATAATCTGTCATGGAAAAACATGATTTGAAAATATCATTTAAAATCATTGAACATAATTTTGAGAAAAATACTTCAAAAAATCGAAAAAAACGCAAAATTTTCGAAAAAATTTTTATTGACATTTGGGTTGTTTTATTCGTTCAAAACATAAACAATTAATTTGGTGCATTTTTATGACATTATAACTGTCGAAAATGTAGGAGCAGGGATACGGTCTACCCTAAAGGGGGTGCTGAACGTGATTTTTGACATTTTGGAGGCTTGGTACGGCTAAACTAATGACGGTAGAACATTTATGATCTATCCATATGAAAGATATATCCTTGATCTCGCGATTCCATCAGATAATTCAGTACCACTCTCACCAACCATCTCGTTAACCGCGGTTAAACACGAGTCCCTCAGCATTTTTCAAATAAACAAGGATCCTATAGCTTATATCGGAGAGTTCTGAGATTTGGTGAGAATCCAGAAAATTGTCTGAATTTTAGTGAATGGGATCTATTTATTTCGATTTTTGCCTCAGGGGTCAGCAATCTGGTCGAATATGCCGAAAATGGTGTTTTTTCGACGTTTTAATACAAACCTTATTCTGTGGAAATGCCAGAAACGTCATTTTCGGAATATAACAAGCCAAACGGTTGGTGAACATCGAATGAGAATCAGACAATCTTAGTGCCACCAAAAGATTTCTTGTTTACGATTTTCTGGGAACGATATAAGCAACTATGGTCTAATTTTCAACACAAACAGTGCTAAAGCGCAAAACAAAATATTTATAGAAAAACCCTATTTTTTTTCTAGAATCCGCTGTGTTGAAAATGAGACCATAGTTGCTATATCGTTTCAAGCAAATCGTATACAAGGAATCTTTCGGTGGCACTAAGATTTTCTAATTATTACTGTTATGTTCAAAATTGATGCGATTTCGCGTATTTTTTTGTCGATTTACAGTCAATCAGGCCGAAATTCAAAAAAGTACTTCCCATCCGATGTTCACCAACCTTTGGGCTTGTTTTATTCCGAAAATGACGTTTCTGGCATTTTCACAGAAAAAGCCATGTATCAAAACGTCGTAAAACACCATTTTTCAGCATATTCAACCAGATTGCTGACCCCTGGGGGAAAAAAGCTACCATTCACTAAAATTCAGACAATTTTCCGGATTCTCACCAAACCTCAAAACTTTCCGATATAAGCTCTGGGACCCTTGTTTCTTTGAAAAAAGCTGAAGGACTCGTGTTTAACCGCGGTTAACCAAATGGTTGGTGAGAGTGGTACTGAATTGTCTTATGAAATCGCGAGATCAAGGATATACCTTTTATATGTATTGATGAGAAATGTTCTACCGTCATTAGTTTAGCCGTATCAAGCCTCCAAAATTTAAAAAATCACGTACAACACCCCTGTAAGGTACAAATCAAAAATCGATTTTTTTCTTCCGGCAATTCATCAAAAATCTAGTTCAAGCAGTTTACGTATTGAGAGTCGCAATATCGGGAAGAACAAACCATAAAAATTTAAGTTTCTGGCTAATTTCAAGCAAAAAATTTAGGGAACACCGAGATTCAAACGTATCAAAAAATTACATTCCGGTTAATATGCGGTGAATCGGATGTCAAATCAGATTATTAAAATTTTTCCATTGCGATTTTTAAAATCGTAGTTGAATGCTTTAAACCTCGATATCGCCGATAGTTTTCCCGTAACCGTCATTGGAAAAAGTGGTTGCTTTAAAAAATTCCTTTGAAACTGGTGATCTTAATTTTCATTAGAATAATTTCAGAATATAAATGGATGTTGATTCAGAAAATGTCGATTTTATTGACAAACTGGATAAAGACGTTTATGCTTGCGGAGATATAACTGGCCTTGATCTAGAAATTAAAATAGAAAAACTGGATGAAGAAAAAAATATCAAAACTGAGGTTTTTGAAGAAAAAAATATTATGTCCTCTCAAATTATTGGAAAAAAACGAAAAAATGAAGAAAAATCAAAGTTCGAAAATGAAAATAAGAAAATTAAACAAGAATTTGTAGAGTTTGAAGAGAAAAATGGCAACGAAGAACCACAAGAAATCAAAGGGATACGAAGAGTGATTGATGAGTCAAATAATCATGTTGATAATAAAATTCAGGTTTTTTAATTTAAAATTTCTTATTTTTGTATACCGTGCATTTGAAAAAAATGTATCATATCAATAACGGAACTTCCTGGTCGTTTTTCACTAGATTTTTTGCCAAAATTTTTATTTAATTCCGCATTTGGAAACAAGTCATCCGATTTCATTCGTGGATAACTCAAACTGATCACAAATATCCTGTGAATAATAAAATAAAAAATTGTTCCAAATCCGACCATCGCTTCCTATCTTTTGAAGAAAAACTAATTACTAAATAATTTCAGTAATCCTAAAAAAAACTAATCTGTTGGACCAATTTGTTTTTATTTTATTTTCAACTAGATATTTGTGCTCAGTTTGAGCTATCTAGAAATTAAATCGGATAAGTTGTTCGCAAACGCCGAATTATCTTAAAAACCCGCTAAAATCTAGTAAATACAACAGGAAAGTCCGTCATAGATATGAATATGGTCGATAAACTTGCCAAAAAAAATACCAAAAATTTTCTCGTGAAAAGTCCCGTATGTAGTATAACTCAGGTCTCTTGTGCTCAAGGTCCGAGATCAATAAATGCTCGTACCCACCAGTTGGGTCAGGTGTCAAAAATAAAATTGCAAATTTTTGAGAATTTTTCCCAAATGAATATTTAGGTCCTCAGATAGGGCAAGTCTCTCAACAAACCGCTAATGACATGTTTGCTTATCATCGGTAACCGGTGGTCTACAAAATTGGACTAAACAGTTGATTTTACCACTTTATTGCTACACGACGAAACACCCGTTCTTGATACCTACTACGTGTGTGCAGGGGGTGGGTGACCTAAAAAAACCTTGGAGAAACCTAAAATAACCGGTTCACAAAACGGATTCCGTTACCGAAATGAGCAAAGCCCATATTTACATGATAGTGCCTAACTTGTCGATTTGATCAATGAAGCTTGAAACAAAAAAGTTGTGATATCTTCTAGTACGATCGCGAGTATCAAATCGCCAAACAATAAGCTTTTACGAGTGATCCAGAGTGTTTAGTCATTGTTATAGTAGACATTAATTCCGCCATTTTTCCAAGTAAAATAGATTATTCTCAATTCAATTTTTATAAACAACCCGTTCATCTCCTACAAACATCTACCTATATATGTGTTAACTTATATCAAGTGTTCAGTGGAGAGACCAATAGGCGCACGGTGATCACACCACCAGCAGACAGTGAGTGAGCAAGACTTTGAAAATGACTTCGAGTCGATTCCGCATTGCATCAGCAGCGCTCACTGTTCATGTTAGACGACGCGCGTATGAACTCGTCTGATACACGTCGATTTTTATACGCGAGCCAGGCAATACAAGACAAGAAACAAATACCCGGAAATTAAAAAAAAATCCGAAAATCTTCACAACTGTCTCTTAGCCAGAAAAAATTGAAAAGCAATAATCTTGTAAAAGATGGTTAATTCTCCGCGCATTCCCATTTATAACATTTGAAATTAAGCAAAAAATGTATTTAACGAATAATGGCGTCACGAGCCAAATAATAAGACTCGTTGGGAAGCACAAAAAGAAGTTTTGTCAATTCACAGTGTGTATGTAATCAAAAGACAACTGAACTACTTCCGACTTTTTAAAAAGAAATTTCCAAAAAAAAACATCAAAAACTTAAGTTGTTATTCAAATTTTTCGACAAATTAACCTCAAGAGTTAATGATATATACAATCGATATTGGGACAATATCGATATAAATACCATTCGATATCGTACAGGTCATAAAATGCTCACGGAAAGAATATGACTTATTTAACAATCATTCCATTAAACGAAAGAGACACCGAATCAAATGCAACTTGTTAAATAAAATCGCGAAGGGAACCCTATGTTCATTGAAATTAAGAAAATTAATGCGGAATTGCGGGCGTCAAGGGAATAATATAGTTGTGTTCTTGGCGAATGCCAAGAAACTTGTTAAGGATCAAAATTGCCAATGTATAGGATTTATCAACTGTACTACCTTCCTATGTTTTAAAGAAATTATTCACAAAAAAATCAAGAAATAAAAAAATAATAGTCAAAATGTTGAAAAAAATCTGATCGCAAGGTTATGATATTGACAATTACGATATAAATTCATTTAATACGGGCAAGGCAAACTTCCCAGAAACCGAAATAGCGTTTATTAACAAAAAACGTATGGTTAGGTCGGATTTGAAAAATTGAATTTTAAGAGGGCGAAATTCGCTGTTTACTAAGGCATTATAAATGCTCAAAATGATTTCTTGGCTTCAAAAAGCATCACTAAATCACTTATAAAAAATAACGTATTTTCACGTTTTTCTAAGTTTTTACAAAATTACTTGGAGAAATAACGTGTTCTGAATTTAACAACTAGAATCTCAAGAATTTCACCTGACGGTAGCAACTTCTGATCACGTTTCCCCGCTCTTCTGAAGCTTACTTTCGAAAAAATCGAAGCCCTTTTTTCTGCAGAAGTTTTACCACGGACTAAAAAAATCTGATTTTGGAAGATCGACCGAAATTGCAAAATAATCTCCCTACAGAAGTTGCTGTGTCAGTGTTAGATTCCCAAAATTCGCCGGATTCGAAAGTAAACTCAAGGAAACAAAGATTTAAAAAATACTGAAATTTCACTTATTTTTACCGGTTTCTTCAAAGAACTTAACTTGGAAAATGACCATTGTTGAATTTTAAGAAGGTTCTCGGGGCTGGATTCATCCAAAAATATCTTTGTTTGTTTGATAATTAAAAGAATAAATACAATATGGCTCAAACAGATCTTGAAAATCAATTTCAGCGAAAATTTTCTGTAATTCGACTTTGAACCCTTTGAGCATTTAACCAAAAATAGCATAAAATCAAACATGTTATTTTGGTAGCGAATAAACTCTGCTCAGAACGGTCCCGTAACCAAAATTTCGCCCGTCAATTCGCTTGGAAATTAAATGTGAATGAAATAGAAGCAAACTTCTCTCATAAAATAATATGAAATTAGAAAATACAAAACCAGTCAGATTGAAATAAGAAATTCAAACCAAAACAGTGGTACGATGTTAAACCTATCTGTAGAAGAATTTTTTTTTGGTCATTTAAGACCAAGGATTTTTTTTTTATGAAACAATTTTCAAAAAAAAAATCGATTTTTACAGCAAATTTCGTGATTTACATAAATGTGACCAGTTCTAGCGAAGCCCGTAGAAGTGTACGAAGGCTGATTTTTGCCAGTGAAATTAGGCCTTTTTCAGCGTACCCGTTTTGAGAATAGGGCCGACAATATTGACCTCTAGACCGGTCAAGTCAAGGGTCAAATCTCAAGTTTCATCCGTATAAGACTTAAGTCCACCTCCAAAAGAATCGGAAGGTCGACTTTTATTGAGACCGTATTAGGAACAGGGTCAATCAATTGACTGAACGTCGCTAGAGAGCGAAAACTTTTTGCTCTCTAGCGACTTCAGTACATTACATGACTCCATAGTTTCCTAAGTACTTCATCAAAAAGTTGACCCTTCCGTTCTTTGGGGACTTACAAGCGTAATACGATTGAACTTGAAGATTGACCTGAACTTGACCGGACATTAGAGGTCAAATATTGGTCGCCCGACCTCAAGTAAAATCAGACGGTAGCCTGAAAAAGGCCTTATTTCACTGTCAAAAAAGCACCTTCAGACTATCACCGGCTCGCATAAATGACTCACATTTACCTGTAAACACGAAAAATGACCTTAACAATCGTGTTTTTTTTGAAAATTTCATTAAAAAAAAATCCTAACGTCTTCAAAACCAACAAAAAAATTTCTACAAGATCAGAAAAACATCGACACCCATAGTTTGAGTTTTGAAATTTCTTATTCAAATCGCAGTTACAATAATATTTAATAAAAAACCCATAATTGGGCATGAAGACAATATAGGATAAGAAACATAATCCCCTCGATTATTCCCGTTGCCTAAAACCACAGTAATTCTGTTTAAAAACTGTGGGGAACAATCTATGAATCTATTGAAAGTTACGAGTTTTTAGATTTTTATAAAGGATGAACCTAACATAGACTGACAGAACTCTCAACAAAAGGTGACCTAACAGATAACAATGAAGGTCAACCCTTACACGGGTAACTCACAACAGAGTACGAAGCTGATTAAAATGAACACCGGAAGCCAACCTGAGGCCATACGAACACTTTTTTTTAAAAATCGGAATATTTTGGGATTTTGAGTAGAACGTGATAAAAAAATACTGAAGCTTCTAAACTGAGGCGTGATTGGCTGAAACATATAGAAAAAATTAACCCCGATGTCTTCGCTCGATTGGCGCAAATAATCTCGCCCACGCAAACAAGATGTAAATGCTATATACATTGATGTTCTAATTTTATGCCAATTGTAATTGTTCAGTCAACTTGACACTGATTGGCAAAGCGAGCTCAAAACTTTCCTTCATCATAATGTGTAAGATTTGGAAAAGCGCTCCCTGATGGTGCTAATAATACGCATTTAGTATAGGGTAACAATATTCTCATCTAATCCTTCAATTTCATATTATGCTCAGCACAACTGGTCTTTAGTTAATTACAAAAACCACCTGCTTATTGCTACTTGTAAGAAACTTAAATCGCATTTTTGTCTTCAAGAAGCCGACTCTGCACTGCAGAGAATATTGAAACTTGCTTTGTGTCAGACGCATCCTGACACTGTCGAATGAGTCCACAAACTCAGAGGCGATCTTTAAAACCGTGCACATTCATCAATAAAGTCGGGTGGCTCAAGCTTACAATTGACTTTTCATTGCACTCAACAATGACAAATTGCAAATAGTGGACAAGAAATCTACAAGTATTAAAATAAATCATCAATTATGAATTTTTTTTGGTTGAATGAAGAGTGCAAAAGCCTGATAACAAAATTACTATTTAAAGTGAGTTGGTCTACGCTGCACCTGTATACTTCCCTGAACCACTCAATTCGAGATTGAACTAAACCACTTAAAGGGGTAGCGCGATGTGAGACTGGCGTCAATCTAACTTACGAAAATAATAGTTGTTTTCTTTCGTGCTTACTATCGTTACTAACCACAAATAAATGAAGTATTCACTCATTAATAATATTTTTATCTTTTAAGGAAAGATTGAGTTCAACTTTATTTTGATCGTAAAATTCCAAAAAATTCAAAACTATATTAAAAATCACCGCGCCTTTACCCAATAATTTTCTCGTCTGTTTTTTAAATCTGTCAATGAAAAAAAAAAACCACTTTAATTTTTTTCATGCATCGACAATTATTTCTGACAGCTGTTTAAAAAATCAAACATTGCATGTTGTCATTTTGTCGACTTTTTAGAAAAATATTATGAAAATTCGCAAATCAGTCCACAAATTTTTTATAGTTTTTGAATCTTCAGAAAACTCAGGCCGAACATGCGTCATTTCTTGATCTCTTGATTTCGTCTCAACCGATGGAAGGGTCAACGACTATCCGTTCTGAGCTACTGCATAAAGTTAACAACACTTTGTCTCTGACACCCTGGTGTGCGATTGGCAATGGCAATGCGGAATTTTCACTTTCAGATTTTTTCCGATTAAAAGAAAATTTGCTCCAGTGACATCTACATTTTATGTTACTAAAATCCATGTGCGATGTCCAGGATACAGAAGTGTCCATCACAATGAGTCAATTACCCAATAGATTGATAATGCAAAGGCGAATACGACTTTTGTGGAAACGGTATAAGCAACCTATGAGTCCAAATGAACCACAGTGGTGCAGCGGCCATTCCATGATTTGGCTGGTTGTAAACACCAACACGCGTATTAGCGATTACAGGAAAAGCTCATTCAATAAGAAACTAAATAAAAGGACCATTATATGGAAATTTTTGAAAACTCATTGAACATTTTTCATAAATTTTTCAAATTTTTTACGCGATTGGTTGAAAAATAAAATCCTAAAAAATACTTTGACCCCCCGAAATCGAAAACCGCATAATTATATCGACTGAGAAAACATATTTTGGAATTTTTTACAAACTCGAAAATGGTTTTAAAGGTACTCAAATGACGAAATCGTCCAATTTACAGGGGATACTGGCAGAACTGCCATATTCACCGTCATATTTCTGAAAAAACAACTTATACAAAACAACCGAAATATGCTGATCTGTAGATCGCTCCTTAAGTCTGCGAAAAGTACATCACAGAATTTTGACCATAACACCAAAGGTACAGTACTCGTTACAAGGTTCATTTTCAAAACGTTAAAATCTATCTCTGGTATAATCAAATCTACCTCAATTCACAAGATCACGTAACGGTAGTATATAATCTTTCAATGAGAGCTTTTCGATCCTGGCAACTGAACAATTCAGAAAACGCCCAAATACACCCGAATTAACCAATAATTCAGACTTCAAAATTCTATCTACTCCGAGATACTATGTTTCAAAATAGCTCATAAATATCAGATAATCTCAGATAAATTGTAAAAATATTATTGAGACTTTTTTTGCAATTCGAGCTAGAATCGAATATTATTTTGATTGGTCTCCATTTCGAAAAATTCTCCGAAAGAAAATGCTTTGATTTCTGTCTGACAGTAGGCGTCTAAAAGAAAGCCAGTGAAACACTGAATCGAGAAGCATGCTACGTCAAGTCGATATTTGAAGTTCAGTCAGTCAAATCGAGCACACGTTTTTTAACTTTATGCTTTTAAAAAATACTTTACAAAAAATGAAAAATGCGAAAGATTAAGATATTGTTCTAGTTACACTAATTATCACCCCGTATCAATTCGGGAGCATTTTAATGCTCTATGGCTTTTTTTGAATCCAGACAGATATACCCCTTAAGGTGTACACTCTGATTTACATTTCTCAATATTCCCAGAAACATTTGCAACATTTGAAAGAACGTTATCACTCCTTACCCGCCGTGTCAAAAAGATATTTTTATTTAATTTTGTTGCCAAATTAGAATGAGCCCAAATTGGCTGAAGCCGATAAAGGTTGGTTTAGTTTTTATTCAATGTTGTGCAAATGACGCCCCAAATCGCCGAAGGCCGCTAAAGGGATTTTATATTCTATTAAGTTTGTGTGAAAAATGAAGCCCAAACAACGGCCACAGCGATAAAGGAATTTGAATATTATTATTAACTTTTGGCTGAAAATGAGCCCCAAATCGGCTGTAGGCCGAAAAGGGGATTATATCATATTAACTTGCTGAAAAAGCGCCTACAACGGCCGAGCCGATAAAGGAATTTTTATATTTTTTTAATTTGCTAAAAATGAGCCTCAAATCGCTGTAGGCCGATAAGGGGAATATATTTGAATTTAATTTTTGTAGAATATGATTCAAAATTTGAGTTAATTTTTCAAATATTTGGAATTTGAAAATTAAAAATAGTTTATTTTTGAAAAAATTCGGCCAATTTGAAAACATATTTAAAATTGAAATAAATTATGTAAGTTTGAAAGAAATTAACAAATTCTATAGAAAACTGATAATTTTTTTTTCAAATATTGAAACTTGTTCAAATTTTGTTAAATTGGCAAGAAAATTCAAGCAATAAAAAAAATTTGGCAATTTTTGATAAATTGACAACTTGTAAATTAATTGTAATTTTTTAAAAAATTTCAAATTTTAAAAAATTTCAAAATTTGACAAATTTTTATAATTGTGCAGAAATTGTCGAATTTCCAAATAAAAGAAAACTTTAAGAAATAAAATAATAAAAAAAATATTTCGACAAAATTTTAAAGAATGTTTTTCGAACTTTAAAAATTGACCAATTAAAAAATTTTCTCTAATCTAGTTTGTTATATTTTTGTTAAATTCGAAAATTGCAAATAAAAAAAAATCTAAATTTTCGCAAGAAGGTTCAAATTATTGGAAAAAATTATCAAAATGTTATAACTTATAATTCCTTCAACAATAGATAATTAATTTCAATTTTGAAAAAATCTCTTTCAATGGCCCATTTTTTCGTAATAAAATTTAAATGTTTTAATTTCAAATTCAACAAAACATTTAAGAAGCTTCTTAAAAATTTGGAACTTATTTTTCAACAAAATAATCGAATGAAAAAACATATCTCTCTTAATGGTCCTCACCAGGTTTGGAATTCTTTTTCAACTAAATAAATCAACAAACCGCTTTATATCGGCCTTCCGCATGGGCCATTTTCACACATAAAGCAATAAACATAAAATCCCTCCTAATCGTTCCTTCGGCCGATTTGGGGCTCTTTCAACAAAATATATAAATAAAATCCCTTTATCATCGGCCGTCGGCCGATATTGGGGCCATTTTCGAAAATAATAAATATATAAAATCCCCTTATGCTGCCTTCGGGTAATTGCGGCTCATATTCACCCAAAATAAATAAAAAATATAATTCCTCCTCTTAAACCCACGGCCGGGGGGTTAGCTTAAAGGACGTCGCTATACCACCGTTAAAGAGGGTATCGTCGCAAATAGATTTCCTTAAACAAGTTGAGACTACTACTGACGACTTTGAAATAAAATTTCAAAACTCAAAAAAGGGTTATCGACTGTTTTTACTATCTTGTAGAGACATTTTTTTGGTCAGTTTTAAGATAAGGATTTTTTTTATAAAAATATTTCACAAAAAAAATCGATGTTAAGGTCAATTTTCGTGATTTCACGGTATGGATCCAGTTCTAGCGAAGCCGTTAAGTGCTAAAGGCTGATTTTTTGTGCACAGTGAAATTAAGCGTTTTCAGGCTACCCGTTTTTAAATTGAGGGTCCGCGACTCAATATTGCACCTCTATCGACCGGTAAAGTTCAAGGTCATCTCAAGTTCATCGTATGAACTTGTTGTACGCCCCACAAGAATCGGCAAGGGTCAACTTTCCTACATGAACGTAATGGCAATTCATGCGTCATAATGTACCGAAAGGTCGCTAGGAGCAAAAATGTCAAAACACCCAAGTCAACCTCAAGTTCTCGTATAGACTTGTGTCCCCTAAAAGAACGGACGGGTTCGACTTTTGATGAACCGTACTTAGCAACTATGGTTTAACCATGTACTGAAGGTGCTAGAGAGAAAAACAAAAGCAAAAAAGTTTGTGCTCTCTACGACTTTCAGTACATTATTGCCCACTAGTGCTAACACTGTCAATCAGAAAGTCACCCCTCCGATTCTTTAGGGGTACTACAAGTTCTATACGATGAATCTGAGGTTGACCTTCGGTGTTGACCAGTTTTGCTCTCTGCAGCGACCCTCTCAAGTACATTATGACGCCATAGTTCCTAATACCGTTCATTAGAAAGTCGACCTTCCGATTCTTTTGGGTTCTAACAAGTCTATACATGAACTTGAGATTGACCTTGAAACTCTTGACGGTCTTAGAGTCAAAATATTGGTCGCCGACCCTCACATTAAAACAACGGGTAGCCGAAAAACGCTTAATTTCACTAGCCAAAAAATCAGCCTTCTATCACTCATACGCTTCGCTAGAATCTGGATCTACATACCTGTAACAATCACGAAAAATGACCTTAAATCGTATTTTTTTTGAAAATTTTTCATAAAAAAAAAATCCTGGTTCTAAAATGATCCAGAAAGAAATTCTCGTACAACATAGTGTAAAAACATCGATACCCACCATTTTGAGTTTTGAATATTCTTATTTCAACATCGCACTAAATCGGGGTCAAAAAACGACAGTAGCTTGGTCTAAGATTTTTGATCACCAATTTAAACAGCTAGCGGGCCCAAAGACCAAATCTTAAAAACCTATCTCCTCCTTAAATACATAATAGGACAACCCAATTTTTCGGCTATGGCGCATACCAACAAATAATCTAACTTTTATCGAAGGAGATGCAATATTAAAATTTTTATATAAATTTTAAAGGAATTTAATAATCCGCCCTTCTGATTGGTTCAAGAATTGTAATCTTAAGAAATACGTCGTAGATTTATACGAAAAAGGCCGTAAACTTCGCAATGCCTACCAATTTGATAATAATCAAAATTAGATGTTATTGCCAATCATTTCAAATAACTGCATTAATATATGCTCATCCATATGATAGTTTATAATCTAGCATATATCAAATTTGAATCAAAGCCGAAAGGTCATTTTATTAACCGAAGTTCCGCAACACCTCGCTAGCAGGAGTTTGAGACCTCTACGTTTATAAAAAATAAGAGAGCAGTTTTGAATGTCATTCTGGCCAATAGCCAGCATTAGTACTCATACCTAAAAAAGGAAAATTTTCCCGCGATCACACTAAATAAAATAATTCAGCAGCAGTAACACACCTCATAATATTGGAAGCTTATATACAAAGCATATCTGTAACGCAAATTAAGCACTAATTGGAATCTCGCATAACACCTCGATGCTATAAGCGTTAAAAATGTTATTTGAGATTCTAACTGTATTTTTTGGTAAAAATTTCATCCTTCGACTTAAAGTTAGTATTTTTGTACTGCAGCCATAGCCCCCCCCGAAAAAAATTGGTTCATCCCAAAATTTGTAACATTTTAAAGGAGCAGATAGGTTTTAAGATTGGTCTGTGAGCCCCTCTAGCGGTTAAACTTTAATCAGAAAATCTTAGACCAAGCTCATGTGCATTTTTTTGGCCGATTTAGTAGTCGCTCACACTTTTTAAGCGAATCTATTCGCGACGTACACCCCCTTAAGCGGGGTACGCGACTCTGATTAAATAAAGGCCTAGGGCATTAAAAAAAGCTTGAAAATTGATCGGGTGATAATATGTACTACCCAACATCAAAAAATTTTCGAAATTTTTGCATTTTTCGATTTTTTTTCCTATAGTATCTTTTAAAACCAGAGAAGTAAAAACTACACGTTTGCTCGAATTTGACCACTAAAACTTCCAAATATTCGACCTGACGTAAGCCAACTTTCTCATCAGCGTGTCACTGGCCTTCTTTTGAGTCTTACTTTCGAAATAAACACGCACTTTTTTTTTTCGGAAATTTCGGAAATGACGCAACAAATGATATTCGAGTTCAGCTCGAATGCAAAAAAGCTCTCAAATCTCTCTAAACTTTCTGAGAATTACTTGAAAATTTGAGCTACTTTTGCAAACATATCCTCGGAGAAGAATCAGATTTGAAGTCTCAAATTTTTAAAATCGTGTCGTTATGGCGCTCTAGAAATGTCCATAGCCGGCATCAAAAAAAACGCTCGATGAAAAATTACATATAGCTACCGTTCCGTGATTCGTGAGCCTCCATTAATATACCGTCTGAGAATAGATTTTAAGTATTTGAAAATGTCACTTGTTACGATGAACCGTAGCTATTGGGTGTAAGGCAAAATATTGTTGATTGTACTTTTTTGGCAAAGATTAAGGATAGATCTAACAAATAGCAATTCGGTTTTTCTCATGAACTGTTAGTTTTCAGTATTACATTTCACCGAGAAAATGTCAAACTAAGAGTCGCATACCCTAATATTGTCAATTTGTCATTTTGAGTAGCTTAATAACCATTTTCTGATTGTACAAAAATATAAAAAATTTTCTAGGCCTCATGTAATCATGCAATTTCATTTCCGGTCAAAATCGAACTTTCGAGCATGATTTACATTTTATAACCCAATCAGCGATCTGCAATCCTGAATTTTTCTGAAAATAAATTAAATAATCTTTCAAAAAATTTACTATCTAATGGTTACTTCATTTATTTCTTATAATGAGCTTCATACAAATGCTAGATACCGGTTTGCGTTTACGACCACAAAACATGGAATCGCCTCTTGCGCCACTTGTGTTACTGAGCACTCCTATTGCTAATACATCCCACAAAGTCGATTATGACTTTTTGAGCACCTCCATTTCCGGTCCACCGCGAGAAAAATTAGTACATAAAGTGAGATGTCAATCTGGAGTAGAATTTTTTGTGCATCCGAAAAAAAATACTTACAACGAAAATTCCGAATATCATTGCTAATTTTGAAAAGAAAACTTTGAACCGCCCAAAAAGCGCCACCGAAGTGTTGCACAAAAAATAATTTTCAGCGACACAATTTTCGCTGTCAAAACTATTCCCATTACCGATATTCAGACTCTAAGCACTCTTTTATCGATAGCTGATTTTCGAGAAGCTGATACGGTATATCGCAAAAAAATTTTTTCTACGACCGAATTGAAACACAATTTATTTTTTTATCGTAAAACTTTCTAAAATTACGCATAATAAACATAACGACAAAATAGCTCTAATAATTATTACTCATTTTAAGGCAAAAAGTCAAAAATCGATTATGTGTTTTACGTTTCTATGAAAGTATCCAGGTGAAGTAACCCCTAAACATAGTTTTTATTCATCTTTATCTCAATTTCGGCATTTTTCTGGCTTTCAATGCAAGAAAAACATCGTTTCGAGCACGAATTCACAATTTTCAATATCATAAAGCCTTCAATCGAATTTCACAAACGCAAAAATGCCTTGAGTCGTACTGTGAATCAACCTGCTACAGAGGGCGACACGTGCTCAACTGGAGACGGCTAACGGCGAATGGATATTCGTTATTATACCGGGAACAAAAAAGGCACTAGAAGTGGCAAAACAGGGCAACAGGCGGGAAGTCCAGGCGGCAAACTTGAGGTTTTCAGGGGTGCCTTGCGGCTGAGGACCGAACCACGGTATGTCCTGACAAATATATGCACGCACGCAAACTCTTGTCTTTGTATAGCCTTCGAGGAAATAACCAAAAATATATCAATTAGTAAAAGGTTTAATCGTCCTCATCAATTGGTCAAGGACCCTGTTGGCACTTTCCTCAGAACCAAATAAATATATAACCCGCTCTAGCTCGAACTTATTGTCTTTCTCTGGTAGGCGGCTCGGTGTGCTCGAAAATAGAATAGTCGCTCGCGATAACTGCCCTGGGCCGATGTAATCATATGCGGAAAAGCAGCATTTATGTGCGTTACTTAAAAATATTGTCGCACAGAACAAATTTCCATATTCAAATACTATCAATTTCGATTCGACTAATCAGACATCAGCACGGAAAAAGTTCGAAAAATTTCCAAAAAATCTTTGCCAAAAAATAATTTATTTGTCTCCTGCAATTCCGTTTTATAGCGACATCCAGGAAGTGCCTAAACGCGTCCACCCTAATCTGCATCAAAAAACTGAGCCTAGAAAGCTTCTTTAAAATCAACTACTAATAATACTAAAATCTAGGCCTTGATTGTTGTTATGAATCGATATGCTGCTTTACTGTTAATCTCAGACTAGACATGACACTGTACCAGACTCGACTCTTTACCAACTACTTGAACTCACTTTTAAATCGGACATATATAGCCAAGTTCATACAACTCATTTTCATTTCGCTTAAATATAATCAGCCACCAATTTCGCTATCGCAAATACAATCCCAATATAAACAATTTAAAATTTCAAACGAAGTACATGACATTATATGAAGATAAAAACAAAAAGTTGCCGAAATTTCACTATGACTCGACTATAAAGTGCAATAATGAAATGAAATTAAACCTTATTCATAGTTCAATACCTCATATAAAACTACAAAATAATTTTCTATCACGTCTAAACAATTAAGTTTTTCAAAATTCTAGTATAAAAACCTTAAATATGTTGAATCTAATTCTGCATTGAACAAATCAAAAGGAAAGCGTCACGTAGCGCGTCATCATTTGTTATCTTATTGTTTATATAGTTTTGACTTGATAAAAGCTCTATTAAACCGGAACCAATTATAATGCACTGAAAGTCAGAAAATTCGTTACGATTCTTTTAAGTGGGTCCTTTCGCATGATTTGCAGTATTTGAAAAAAAATTTTAAGTATTCAATTTACAGTAATTTGCCAAAAGACTCAAATACGTCAAAAAAATTCAGGGTCAACTTCAAACGTTTTAAAGACTTTTCTCATTACACTAGGGAGTCCGAATAAACACATGACGAAATATCCAAAATAAGGTTTAAAATATGTTCCTAATAAAATCTTATTCTTGAAAAATAAGATCACGTGCGTGTTGGAAAAATATATGTCAAAACTCTTGAATAGGTGTTATTGGCTCCAAACAATCTTTCGGCGTACTTGATCACTATTTGTTACTTTCACCAAAACCTTAATTCCTATTTGAAGGTCACGTGTTGCTTTTGGACTTTGGTGTAATGGGAAAGTCTTAAAAAACTCTAAGGAACTCACTTCATTACTTCAAAAATAATTAACAATTTGGAAAAAAACATGTACAACTTTCCCAACCTTATTCCTAATAATAACGAGTCCACGTGATCAATTTTGGGGCTACTGGTGTAGGAAAAAGTCTTAGAACTCTTTTTCTGACACGATGAAGGTTTCAATCTTTGACTTTCAAACATTTTGCAAAAATACAGTACTGTAACTACATAACAATCTTCAAAAAAAAACATGCAAAAACGTCATTTGTTTCACGTTTATCGAAACTTATAACGATGCTGTCATTAATGATGATACGGCGCTGTAAACATCGAATTAATGGTGTGCGCAAAATAGTGGCTAAAAATCGATTCTACGATATAGCGCTGCGTACTTGATGTATGATAAAAGAGATTACGTCATTACTGATAAATAAATAAAACCGAACGTTTTCAGTATTAAAAAATAAAGTCATTTTCATTATTACAAAATCTCCAAAGCGTAATCTGTTTTTTAAAAAAGCCGAACGTTTTGGGGTCAATGTTTCTGATTAATTTTTGCAAAGTTTAAATCAACTTCGAATAGAACTCCCGCGAGAAGATCAGTCCTGCTGAGAACAAATAAGGCTTGAGAAACAAGCGTTCTCGTAAGTGTTTTACGAGCTGTATTACGATTTTTAAATACATTGACATATCTCAAAATCATGACCAGTGTTTACGGAACAATATTTTTTATTTTCACTTTCCACACCCCAAACAAAATGTATAAGGTCAAAAACTTCCAAAGCAATCTGTGTTAGCCACCCAGAAAACCCTTAACTACTAAAACCATCAATTTCATCTTGACGTTGGTCAACCTTCTGATAAGCGCTTCACTGTTCTCTTTGAGCTTTTTCGAAAAAAATCGAAGCCCATTTTTTCAGAAGTTTCACGTGAGCTAAAAACAAGCAATTTTGAAGAGCGACTAAATTTCAAACAAAAGTCCCATAGAGGTTGCTATTTGTTCAGTGCTCAGATTCGCCCCAAATTTCTCAGGATTCAAAGTATCACCTAGAGAAATAGATTTCCGACGACCAAATGTTCAAAAAACGTGGTCAACGCATCTCCGGAGAAAATAAAAGCATCATAAAAAACTTTACTAAGAACTTTGTCTACTAATCTGAACAAGGTTTAATGAAAATCCTGTCATGCGTCGAATTTAATCAGGCTCAAATAATGTTGCCCGCGACAAGCCCAATGACCCCGATAAAATTTGACCGCATAGGCAGAATTTTCGAATGTCAAAGTTCATATTTATCGGAAAATAAAACCTAGGAGGATAGTTTTTCCGGTTTTGGTTTATGTCCCTTGTTTGCTTAGGTGTTTAATTCGAATTGGAACAACAATACTGTGCCAACAAACGGTAATGGCAACCGTAAATTTTCTTTCGGGCTTAGTAATACATAGTTACTCATTATAGTTCCCCGACTATCGAAAAAAAAGAACTCTAACAGATACAAACTAACTTCAAACGTGATTGCTCGAGGTAACTGTAACAGATTAAATCTACTCAATTTTCTGTTCAATTTGAGAGTTCTCTTTTTTTATACTATATCTATATAATTATACTCGTTTTTTGTCTTTTAAAAACAAACATAACTTAAAATTTCATTCTTAAACAGAATAAAAATTCTAGTTTAAAGAATCATGAAAATTCTTGATATTCAAAAAATGCACTTTATAAACAAGAGCGTGAAACGGTCAAAAATAGGTATTTGGATGAAAATTTTTTGGGATTAGAGCTCGATTTTAGCAACTAGTTGCCGCACGACCATCTAAATGCATTTTACGACGCTTAATGACAAAGCATCAGTTTACATAGTTATCGATATACACTTTGAAACAAAACTGACGTTTATTGTATCTGGTTTGAGAACATCATAATTATTTGTATCACATAAAATTTATTTAACGTTTCGGCTCATAGCCATCATCACGGAAGTGAGTATAAATATATCTGAAGTCGGAAAATGCAGCTGTTACTTGGCGCGAAATTATTTTCGCGTAATTTGGGCCTCAGATGTGCGCTTACATCATTTGCGCCAATAACTGCTGCATTTCCGACCAAATTCATTTTCTCTCCACTTCTGATGATGGCTATTAGCCGAAGACGTTAAATAAATACCTCATTTCAGGAAAACAAATAAACTAGAGTCCAAACCAAATCAGAATTTATACATCAAGACTATTACCGAACTTGACACGATAAGCCGGAAAATGCACCGTACAATCACAAGTCATCGCAATTTTAGCAAAAGTAGAGAAAACGATGTACTCCAAATTTACAAAGATAGCCGCCCACACACTTAAAAACCTAATCTGAAAACACCCAAATCTTGCGTCACCGTCACAAAATTCGAAGATGCGTTTGTGAAAACTTTACAATCTTGATACTATAAACAAACTTCTTAATAACATTTTCGCCAAATTTCTCTTATTTGTCCTCATAATGAGTCAAAAATCATTCATTGCAAATCTCGAATAACATTGACTAGAAACACACACTTTAACGACTAGAAAATAGTTACACAACATTAGATAAAACTTTTACGCGAACAATCTTCTAAATTGTATACCTTCCGAAATATCACCATTTATAACCATACACGTAGAACTCCAAAAGCGAAATTCGACACTTTTAAACAAGGACTTCATAATCCTATAGGTGGCTTTTGTAACAAAAAGACTTTGTGTTAACAAAATTTGAAGACCTTTTCAAGTCATGGAAACGCATGCGGAACAAACAACTTGCTTGCAAAGTCACTCACGTAAAATCTTCGCCTATTTTTAGCTTTCGAGCAGCTAAAAAATTGTACTACAAATAATAGCGCTAACAAATAAAGATCATTCTTAGACTTCAAATATCTCATATATTCATAGCAGGTTCTGACAAACCCACAAAAATTTAAACATACTTTCACGTGAGATTATATTAAAAAACTCGATAAAGGTTTGATAAAGATCACTTTTTGAAAACTTAAAAGTTATCCAATTAATGTAAAACATATCCAATTTTCGAAAACTCTCAATCAATGAAAAACCTTATATGACAAATAAAGATGATACCATGCTTCGCCCTGTGCAAAAACTGAAAACGAGCATTTGGGATCCAAAAAATCATAAGGAAGGTCAACCTTTAAGACCAAATTATTCGCAGCATAAATAGTATAACCTCCGCGCGAACAATATTGTACAACAAATAATGAAGCCTATTGTAAAAAAAATGTAAATATTCGGTGAGCGGACCAAGGGAAATGAAATCTAAATACATTAATTGGAAAAATTTTGATGACACAGTATAACGAGATGCAGTTTTGACGCTACAAGTTTATTTACAGCACATAAATAATACCAAAAGTATAGATACATTTCTGTGACACATTTATGAAAAATATAGAAATTACTCGCCACCCAAACTAAAAGTGTAAAAGGGATAACATAGATATGACTAGAGCCTCCACCAAGAAGATATCCATCAGCCAATTTTTTAGCTCGCATTTGACTAAATTCAGCTCCAATTTGAGCTCTAAATGGGTTTTCAGACAAACCGCAAAGGTTTCAACTGGTGGAAACCTAAGCCCGTGTCTAGCAATATTTATTGTGAATGCAGAAAAAAGTGGGTTGACTGAATTTTACTAACAAAAATGTTAAAACAATATGTTCGCTATGTATATGATATAATCGGTCCGTAATAAGTAAGTTACAAAATAAATTTTTAAAAATAAATTAATATGACCAGTTTACAATTTACCAGGAACAATGACAAATTCAACGGTTAATTTTTTTAAGATACCGTAATTGTAACCACACAAGGTAATCTTCAATGAGAATGCACCGAAAACTCTGCTCTGAAAATATGATTATTCAAGCACCTCGTTTCACCTAAAAGTTTACAAGTCGTCTTAAAATCGAGAAACACCAGTGTAAAAGACCACCTCACTCCCAACTGGCCCTTGAAAAGCTCTTAAGGGGGTAAGTGTCCGCAAAAAAAAGTGGCCTGAAAATCCTGATATAGTACTAACCTCCCAAAAAAGATTGGTGATGGGTCGTCGATTTTCTTACATCGGTTTTCCCACAAGAGGGCGGCCAAAGTCGAAAAACGGAGTACCATTTTTCTCCTTAATTACATATCCGACAACTTCAATTCATCGTCTCAAATTGAGCGGCATTCTTAATGAGCAAAAAATTGTGGAGGTTTTTTTCCGCTTCCAAATAATACAATAGATAACCTAAAACAGTGGTATTTTGGCGGTTTGGTACCATTTCTTCGAAAACCGTCTCAGAATTGTTTCAATATGTCATTCGATTTCTCATCACAAGCGAACAATTACTGTCGACACATTGTTTTATCATGTCATCAAAAATTATACAATGTATAAAAATAATGCTTAAAATCTATTTCCCCCAAAATTTTGAAAGGGTAAATCGCAAAAAACATTAAACACTAAAAAATATGATATCAACTAAACAGCCAAAAAAACCAACCTTGGTGATAGTAGCTTCTTTTTTATGATAACCCTCACAGAGGGCGGCAAAGTGAAAAACAAATCCATTTTTCCTTAATAAATATTCCGAATCACCCTATTTGACCGTTAAAACGTGATTCTCATGCGACAAAATATAGTTGGTTGTTCGAAGTAAAAAATACAGTAGAACCCTCAAAATATAATATTTGGCCGATGAGTACAATTTTTTTGAAAACTGGTCATCAGATTGTTTTAACTAAACTTATTTGATCCTCACACAATTGTGATCAAAGTTATTCTAGCGAAGAAGTTGCCCTTATATTAACAAAAACTCTTGCTTATTTGCTCAAACAAAAATTAGCATGATAAAATAACAGATATTCATAATGAAAATGGAATGAATCCGAAACGTTTTATGTAGAAATTAATAATTTGAAATTTGTTGTCAAAAATAAAGTACAATTATTATAACAAGACAAGAAAGTGAAATCAAGATAAAACAATGTAATTTGTCAAGTAAATAAGCAAATAAAGTTATCGAAGAGAGTTGAAAGAACATAGTCAAAAAACCAAGCTGAAAATAAATAAAATGTCGCTGCTGTCCTCAGCAGTTGCTCTGTTGGTTTTTCTATATCAGGACCTACAGAATTTGTATTAGCGCTATTGAAGATATTACTAATTACAGTCTTGTAATTGATTTTTGCTTAATAAATATTCCCAAAAAAAAAAAGCGATGTTATCAGGTGTAATCAAAGAAAAACGTGCGAAATGCCGGCAGGGGATCTCTATTGAGAACAAAATTAATCAACAATGTATCGGCGCAAACAAATGTCGATTGATACTAACACCCACTGTTTAAAAAAATTTGTTCCTCACCGCTCAAACTAACTGAATAACATATTTTGCAATGTGATGAAAAAAGGACCAAAAAGTATTTTTATTAATGACCAGTTTCAAAAAATTTTCAATAAATTTCCGCCAAACTATTATATTTGAAGGGTATCTACTCGTATTTTCACTTTTCATAATAACACCCAACAAATTATATTGCGCATTGATAAACTAACCTTTTTAACGTCCAAAATAAAAGTTTGATCGGATAATTATCAGGAGAAATGGGTACCGTTGTTTTTCACTTTGCCGCCTCTAGTGAGAGAATTCATCACTAAAAAAGCAGCCAAAACTATACAAATAGCTTTTTTTGGTGGTTAGTTTATATCATTTTTTGTTTAACTTTTTGCCCAGACATTACCCTTCAAAAATTTGAAAATCAGATTTTTAGCATTATTTTATAATACATATATATTTTTTTGATGACATGAATAAAAAAATGTCAGTCCAATAATTGTTATATATGTAGAAATCGAAGAGCATAGTAAAACAAATCTCTGATGAGCGGTTTTCGAATAAATGGTACCAAACGGCCAGAAATACCATTTTTAAGGTTCTACTGACTATTATGAAACGGAAAAAAACCCCCATATTTTATTGCTCATTAAGAATCCGCTCATTTTAGACAATGAATGAGTTGATCGATATTAATTAAGAGAAAAATTGGTAACCTCGTTTTCGACTTCTGCCGCCTCTTGTGGGAGAACCCGATGATTGAAAAAGCGACGAGACATCACCAATCGTTTTTTTTTTTTGGGGTGGTTTAGTACTAATAATCAGATTTTCAGAGCCAACTTTTTTTTGCGGACACTACCCCTTAACACCACCAAAAATATCTTTTTAATGAAAAAACCAATACCCGAAAAACTAAATCTAAACAAAAAATTTGCTGAGCTTAAATCTAGGGAATTTCGAAATCCAGAATATAAAGCGAAAAGGCTGAAAAAATAAAGATGAAAATATGAAAAATATCTTGAGTTTACCTTTTACTAGCTTAGCAGCTCATAATTACTAAAGTAAGGATATGATTTTGACGTAGGTTACCCCCACACATTTACTTCAGAACAGTTTTTTTCCTACGATCAAATTGAATCGCGATAACTCACCGGACGTAAGGGCGGTAACCGCGGTTTTTGCATCTTTCAAACGTTAGTTCTGAGCTAACCGCAATTTGTTGAGTTCAACCTGGAAAAAAAACATTTCTAGAAAGAATAATTGTTGTCTAAATTTGCAAAAACCCTGGTGTCAAAAGTTTTTTGTATGACCGACCGCCGGTAACGGTCCAAAAAGTGACTTTTTCCATTGGGGTATTTATCTAGCCTCCTGGATAAAAATTTCGTTTTTTTTTCTGTATAAACTTTAATTTGTGAGCTTAAACAGCCCGTACAAAGCCTGATTTTCAAATTTCTGTTATTTAGAGAATCCAAATTAATGGTGTTTTTTCACATGTTCGACTGACCCCATTTTCATTTTAGCGAACAATATCATTTTTTTTTTTTTAGAAAAGCATTCTTAAAACGTGTGCAAAGCGAGGCGGTACAAAGAGTTTTTTTATTTTTTTTCTCATGGTACTGTTTTGAGGATCTCAAAGTTATTTACCCTCAATCGTCAAAAATAGGAATTTGAGAAAATTCAAAACTTTTTTTGAGTAAAAATCATAATTTTTGATAATTTTTTGTCAAAACATGCACCATAAAAATAGTTGTAAAATAGTCAGATCCAAATGTCTAGATCACGAGTAAAAGAAGATTAACTGAAAAAAATCCTTAGAAAAATTCCATTTTATGCAAAATATCGGAAATTTTTTTAATCGAATATCTTTTTTTTAGGTGTTTATAAGCCAAACCGTTAATCAAAATAACGAAACAGCTAAAACAGCCTTTCTATCACTTCTGAGTCTTCAAGAAACAGCCTCCGTCGGTTACCCCATTTCTCCTGCGATCTAAAAAATATTTTGGAATTTTTTTTTCGAAATTTTAAAATTTTTCTTTGCCATGTCAAGATCTAATGTCAAGTGCATCTTATGCAACAAAATTAAGAGCAAAAAAGTTATCACCTTCAAAAGATCACAGTGCGGTTAAGGGTATGCGACTCCTGATTTAATAAAGGCTTAGAGGTTTAAAAGCTCCAAATTGATACGGGTGATAATAAGTGTATTAGAAACCCAATCAATCAAAAATTTTTTTCGAAATTTTCACATTTTTCGATTTTTTTCTAAAGTATTTTTTTTTTTTTTTAAAAAAGAGAAGTTAAAAAAAATAACGTTTGCCGAATTTGGACCCACTCAACTTCAAAATTGCTCTTGAACGTAAGTCCAACTTTCTCATCAGTGTTTTTACCTGGCTTTTCTTTTGAGCTACTCTCGAAAAAATCAGCATTTTTTTTCGGAAATTCTTTGGAAAATGACTCAAAAAAATCCAATTCGAAGTTTCAGCTGGAAGTTGCAAAAAGCCGTCTTACATTCTCTTACAAACTGTTCTGGAGAATACGTGCTGGAAAAAATTGACCATTTTGCCAAATATATCTCAGAGGCAAGAAGATTTTGGAAAGTCGCAAATTGTGAAAAATTGTTCGTTATTTGGCGTTCTAGAATTGTTCAGTCGCCGGATCGATAAAAAGCTCGTCTTAAAAGATTTGGCAGACTCCGTTACGTGATCTGTGAAAAATTTGAGCTTCGATTCTGATATCCGCTGGGAGGTAGATAGTTTTTGCGTTTAGAAAACGTCCCACCTTGTTACGAAGCTGTACCTATGTTTTGTGTTATGGTCATATAAATAATTTTTGTGATTTGTACTTTTTTTTTCGCATTGATTAAAGGTTTATAGGATCTATCATTAAAAAATGACATTTTTCCGTGTTTTTCTCATGGTATATCTTCGTTAGTTTTTCAGTATGTTATTTTTCAATCCGTAGACAAAGGTCATAATCTATGAGTTGCGATACCTCCTTTAAGGACATAAAAACTTGAATTATTTATTTAAATTTTTGACATCGAAAATTTTTGTTTTTTTATATTCTGGAATTGCTAATATCTTGTTTTCTAGCACTGAATTATGTACTAATGCCTACTATAAATTTAGCTTTTTTCTATTTCAGTTATGAGTCTCGAGATACTAGTCCATCGGTTTTATTCTTTCCCCTTAAACCTAAAAAACTTAACTATTAAACCAAATTGCATTAATGAGTTCGAGTGCCCAGCCAAAACATGCATCAGGAACGAGACTAAACGCATATACGTGGGAACGTATAAAGGGAACATCGCAGGGAATAACTTCACATTGTTTTTCAACATACAACACATGTCCAGTTTATAACCAAAAAATTTCGAAAAATACAAACGT
>SCLH01003701.1:0-15404 GCA_004367855.1 Oikopleura vanhoeffeni
TTCAACAAGTTAAAGTTTGGTTCAGAAATAGAAGAAAAAATTGGCTCTGAATCTAATACTCAAACAAGGATTGTAACAGGGATTATCCCCGACCGGATTTTCTATCCTCATCCCCATTTTTCCCCTATCTTTTGCTTAAACCTACGCAAAGAGGGGATGTAAAACCCACGCAAAAGCCATCCCTTCAAACTGTCAATTTTGTTTCTTACATTCTGTCTATTCAAAAATAAAATACAATTTTCCTATTCAAGTTTAGTTTGAAAAGATCTATTTTGTTAGTAAATTTATAAAGTGTTTTAAGGGAGGTAGTCGTCGGTGAATGGTGCCAAATAAAAAAATTCTTCAATAACAAGCATTTGGGTACCCGTTTATTTGAAGAGATAGTTTTTCGTCTTCCGGTGCAAAACCCCATATCCCTTTCTCAACAAAACTCCATCTTAAAAACGTTTACTATCTCTATAGCGCGTGTTCGAATCCCACTTATGTTCTTTAAGTGATTGTCTTAGTGATTGCTTAAGTGATTACACACCGATAAAATTTAGCGGTCCCAATATAAAGCACTCTTGCCTTTAATCATACTCAAGACAATAACTAGGAGAGATAGTAACTAGATAGTAACTAGGAGAGATAGAGATAGTAAACGTTTTTGAGATGGAGTTTGGTTGGTAAAAGAATATGCTATTATTTAGTTTATCAAAATAAAGTTTTTTGATGATTCTGCCCGATTTATTTACGCCTCAACTCATTTTCATATCTTGAAAACAAGGAGGAGATACATTTTTAAAAACTTATTCTACGAGTTTTGTTAGCTCGTTTCTAAATAGACAAGTCATACGTGACCTTCGAAGTATGTACTACTCCACCAATTGACCTAGAAAAAACACGATTTTCAGCTTTTTAGCGAAGACCACCCTTTTAATGGGGTTCTGGATGCTGGTTTTATGAGGCCTTCGAGGCTTTGAAAATGCTCCAAATTGATTTGAGTGATAACAAAAAGTATTTTTATTTAAATATTCGCGTTTTTTTTAAGTATTTTTTCAAAATGAATTTCAAAAATATAATTTGCTTTAATTTAACCACTAAAACTTGAAACCTTGACATAAGCCAACTTTCTGATCAGTGTTTTCGTGGTTCTTTTCGAAAAAAACGACGCTAATTTTTTTTCAGAAATTTTTTCACGTGACCTTCAAAAATATATATTTATATTTGGAGTTCGGGGTCGAAATTAAAAAAGGTCTTTAATGAGTTTCTATTGGTTTCTGCTAGCGTTAGCTGAGATTTGGGTGGATTACAAAATATAACCTAGGTGGAGATATTTTTACGACGACAAATGTGAAAAAACGGTGGTTTATTGCATATTCTAGGGAAAATAAACCATTTATTGAAAATACGCTCTTTAAGAAGTTTTATCTACTGATTATACAAGTTATGTTAAATTGCAGATTAATTTCAAAATAAAACCTAGAAGGAGTAGGCTGTTCTTAGAAATTCATATCTCGCGATATTTTAGATGGAAAAAACCAAAAAGTTTTCGAAAAACTTGAAAAATACGGCCATCTGATTGGTTAAAAAAATCAGAAATCAGGAAATGAACCCTGGACTCCAGGGCCTGGAGTGTCTTTGCCATACGATTCTGAGGTTTATGATATAAAAATTTAAACAGGATTTGATCATAAATCTCAGGATATTTCCGATACTAAATCTTGGCAATGTCATATTCAGTGGGTTTAGTTGGGAAATTAAAAAAGTTGAATTCAAATCCATAAAAAATGGTCAAAAGTTCATTTTTTTATTAAAATTTTTTGGGATTTTTTTCAAAAAATCTGAGAAAGTTACTACTAAAAAGTATTTTTCATTATGAACAGCCTAAATTATTAAGCAAAACGTTTTTTATATTCAAATGAATGCAATACTACAGCTGCGAATTTCCTGCACAAATATGAATTAAGATTAAGGGGGTATATCTGGCAGATTTGACATATTCAGAAAACTAAGAGCTCATGAGAAAAACCGAAATTATTATTGTAGACCTATCTTTAATCTTGCGAAAAGTACATCACAAATTATTTTTGACCATAACACTAATAGGTATAGTATCGTAACAATGGGACCTTTTTCAAACTGCAAAATCTATCTCCTCCCAGACGGTATATTAAATTAAGCTCAAATTTTCACAGATCACGTAACGGTAGTATGTGAATCTTTTAAGGCTCAAAATGGCTCAAATTTTCATCAAGTATTCTCCAGAACATTTGTAAGAGATTAAAACGAGCTTTTTTTGCAATTTCCAGCTAAAAGTCGAAATATGATTTTTTTGGTCATTTTCGAAAAAATTTCCGAAAAAAAGTGTTTCGATTTTTTCGAAAGTAAGCTTTAAAGAAAACCAGTGAAACACTTATGAGAAAGTTGGCTTACGTTAAGTCGACATTTTAAAGTTTTAGTGGTAAAATTCGAGCAAACGTTATTATTTAACTTCATCTTTAAAAAAATACTTAGAAAAAAATGCAAAAATTTTGAAATTTTTTTGGATGACTGGGTTTTTTTCTGGCGATTTGGGCAAATTCGGCGATATCGTCCCTTCCTGTACTGTATTTTTAGTAGCGACATCTAATGAATATCAAAACTATTCGGATTTGATTTTGTTTGAACTATTATTACGAAAGATTATTTTAACACCCGCTTGAGAACTAACAAATCATTATAAGTTGAAGTCTGCCTTAGTCTAAATATAATACATTTTGTTTGCAGAAAAAGTTTGCTGGAAATGATATTGAGCTCTTTTTTACATATTTTAAATGGCGTTTCTTCATTAACTTATGAACCAACGCAAATATTGCAGAGCATTTATGAAGAAACAAATGAGAACCAAAATGCGAACCAAAATGGAAACCAAAAAAAGGGAATTTTTGATTTCGAAGATTGTGGCATAACAAAATCTTGCATGACAATGCCAGCTAACTGCAAGCCAGGGATCATAGTATTTCACTTTAAAACATTGGAAATTTGTAGTAGGGTGTCCGCGGTTTGTCCAATTATGAAAACTGAGACAAATTTTAACAACGAAAAGAAGCTTAGATATTGATAAGAAGATATCAGACATTTTTATATACGTTTAAGACGACTTTCTGATTGGTCTAAAATTAACCAATAAGATTATAAGATTTACTAATTAGTTTTTACAAGCATAACAGTATGTATTTTTTCATATTTAAGTCATAAAATAAAGTCGAAATAAGCGAATTAAAAAAAAATGGTGATAAAATTATGATGAGTGGATGCAAATACAGCCAATCAGCTAGAAGATCTGATGTCTACAGTATACAGTATGTAGGCTTTATATCAGATCTGCTCGCTGATTGGCTGTATTTACCGTAACTCTTCATAATCTTAGGTTTTTTGATCTTTCAAATAATAAAATTCGTGAAGTTTGTTGGTATCAATAAACAAGATAGTTTTCTTGATTCAAAGTATATAAATGAGATTGAATAAAAATTAAAGATAAATTAATTCAATTGAATACTTGAGGCCCGATTGAAACTCCACACTAAATTGTTTATGCCGAAGCAGAAGAGCGTAAACTGTCAGTCGATAATATCCGTGGATTTAGCACCTTTCGAGTCGGGCCCCCAGTCTACTTTCGGGGTGGAGATCCATATATAATTGGCGATTTATGACTTGGATCCGCATAACCATCTCGGTGGTTGAGCTATGTAAGGTTTCCGGTCTACCCGAGTTAAATTTCACTTGACATAATTAAGATTTTTCATGATTTTGATCCAATAAATAGCCAAATTCTGGAAATGGAACTTGTTCTGTGTTTTCTTGGGCGACGAGTGCAACAGGCCGTTCAGTTTCAATTTATGGTGAAATGACTAACAACACAGACAAGGAACAAAAATACTACTGTCGTATTTGTCTAAGAGGACAGAAAAATTGTCGTTGTGTCCTCTTGTCGTTTTGTCCTCTTAGAAAAATACGACAGGAAATCAATATACCGAATGTGTTTTAGCTTTTAGGGTTTTCCCCGAGGAGATTTACGCCTAACCAATCAGAGCGCGACTTGGTTAATATATTTAAGGGGCGTTTCAATCTCCCCGGGAAAAACCCCAAAAGCTAAAACACATTCTGTATATTATACTTTTTTAATTACACGATTTTTTTAATTCGTCATAAATTGATGATTTCGATTTTGTATTTTTGTCCCTAAATAAAGGTGACTATGTCGGAGTAGGCTTTTCAAAGACAACGGGAATGAAAGTTGCTGATATGTATATCTGCAAACGTCTAGATAGGGTGGAAATTAAATTTTGAAATATCATTTAAGAATTTATAATTAGGGTGTGCACCGAGAACTCCAATTCAAATAATTTCAATTTAATCTGACCCATCAGAAAAAACAGAACGATTAGATTTTGAGTGAAGAAAACTTTATTTTTCAATTTTCTCTAACAAAAATTTGATAATAAAATGTTTCAAAATTTTGTTCATTATTAAAAAAATAATGATAAATACGTGGCTGAAATGTTTTTATACATTCAGAGTTTTTTCCCGTGCGCACCTTAATTATAGAGCTTGTATTTTATTCGGTTTCACAAACCGTTGTGATCATATTTTAGGCTCAAAAATATGAAAAAGTTGGAAACCGACTGATAAAATTGAGATCAGATCAAATCAAAAAAATCGATCCGATCCGTGCTATAAATAAGAGCATCTGTATCCAATTTGCGATTGGTCGGATCGGAAGAAATGGATCTGATCCGATATCCCTTATCCACACTTTTGTAAATATCCCGGCCCTGATTAGGAAACGTAGTGTGTTTTTAAGTAGTAGGGCCGGTATATATAAACCCTAGGTGCAGAAGATTTTATAAACGAGTTATTTTCACCATTACGAGAAAAATGTACTTATGCTGTAAAAAGCCAAATAGAGTTAAAAAAAGAAATGCTGAAAATAAAGCCCTCGTTTGACCCTAATAAGCATGAAATGTTTACGCTGGATGTTAACTCTTTGTTCCCAAATATAAATTTCATCCTAACTGAAGTTTTCGTAGAACCTAGGAAATATTTCAAAGAAACTGATAAGCATAGAAACTTACTTCCGTTGCCATCCCGAGAAAAACTCAGGAAGTTTTTGCATGACGTTTTGAACAATTTCAATATTTTTGAGTGTCAAACCGGAATTTATAATCAAAAACGTGGTGTAAAATGGGATCACCCCTCAGCTCTCTTTTCGCAGATTTATTTTCTGGGTATTCTAATTAAGAACCATATTTCGAGATTTGAAACTGAGGCTCGTTATTGAAATGAAATACGGTTTACGTTGTGAATGTATTTTTATTTCTAAAAATTAGTACTTTGATAATAATTTTGGTGTGATGGTGATATAAATGGAGACAAAACCATTTCAACTTTCTTTCGGAAAATCATGAGTCGATAATCTAGTCTCTGCATTTTTGCTGTAACTTAGTTACATGTTATGCTCAGAAAACGGACACTTTGAAATTTCGAATCCATATCGACCCCGCAATTCCGAAAACCGGACTACTATTATTGGGCAAATTTTAAGAACTATCCACCGATTTCGAACATATATCTCATTCCATTCATATATTTGTCACATTATGCTAGCCATCTTGCGCAAAATTTCGCTAGCTCTCTAACCACGATAATTTTATTGACTAGATATGAACAAATTAACTTTTGAGCCCATTGTCTTAATAGGTTTATATCCCCTATCATCAATTATATTAATGTTCTAATTCGTTCACTTTTTTACAAAATGGTTCTCCGAACCCAACCTCTCGAACGTACCTTCACTTTGAGTTCACCATACACTTCAAAAACATTGGTGTGCTTTTCCTGTTGAGAACTGCGTTCTCAAAATATTTTTAAATTGAGTAAACAATTGCCTTTTCACATCGACTAGTATTTTAATAGGGTTTTTATAAAAGTATTCTCTATAATCTATTTTCTCGGTGTCCGACGTCCAAAACCAAAACTCTAGTCCGATGTGCTTAGATACAAAGAACTGTTGTTATCAATTTTAGTGCATTCTCGTAGCCTCTAGTGGGTAATGACAGCCTGAGTATGATTAAAACTAGAGCTAAAGAGCATAGAAATTTATCCTCTGCAAAGGGTATTTATTATCATATCAACTTATCTTTCAAAACTAAAAGCCTCCGAAAAACAAAACATAAATCCGAATTCGAGATCAAGAGCTAAAAAGAAAATTCAAGATAAATTTTTATGCAACACTTTAGAATTCTGCAGAGATCATTCGTATACTTAGACCAGACCTGAACGACCAAAAGGACCACAACTCCTTAGAATTGTTTTAATTCTGGGCATTTTAAAAAAAAAAATTCTTGCCCACCCTACACAATTTTACAATTTTGGCCTATTTTTCACTTTTTCGCGTTTTGCGAACAATTAAAATGGATTGGTTTGTACTGTTTTGCAGTCGCAAACTTTTCCTAAACCTTTTATTCTTAAAAAAAATGTTGAAAATGCAATAAAAGCGAAACATGTAGATTAAATTCTGATTTGTTAATATTTATAAAAGTGTGAATTGGGGATATGATCTTTTATCACCTCAAATAAGTACACAATTTTAACCTTATCGGCTCAAATCGAAAAAAAAAATTTGATCATAGCTTTTGCTGTCGTCGACACCCTGTCGAGATATACTAGTATTATACTATCTGTATATAGTATCTAAGATTGGTGCTACCTAGCCATTCATGCTAAATATAATGTTGGCGGAATAATATGATATGTAACTTCTATTGTAGACTTAATTTAGTCTTTAAATAAAGGATTTATGAAATTCTATAAACTATAAATAAAATTGGACTAGGCGAGGCCAATCTTAGATATATTTTTTGTCTGTTAATGATTTCTAATCAATATCTACACCTCATTTCAGCTGGGAACATGACATTTGCATCTGCTTATTCTTCTACTGAAGCACCACCGACAGAATATCCAACCATTAATAATACTGCTCCAGGCACGATAGGCAAAATAATGTTAATTATTATGGTTCCTTTCTGATAATTTTAACAGTTTTTTGAAAAAATGAACAAATTGCTCTTTAGTGCCGAAATAAATCAAAAATTTTGTTATTCGAAAAGGTCTTTTGAATAATTCGCTATCAATGGATATGAATTTAGTTGGTTATGTATGCAATTTTGAAACAAATGAAACTGTCACGAAAGAAATAGTTAAAAACATTACGGAGAAAAATTTCAGTTGAATTATCATTTACTTGTTTACAAGACAATGCCTATCATAAAATGTCAATCAGAAGATGTCTGAAAAAAAATGTCTATTAGACAATTTTCATTAGATAATGTTTTGAAGAAAATATGTATTCGACAATCTATATTCGACATTGTCTACTGGATTAGAAAAAGTTGAGTAGAAAATGTATATCAAACAATGTATATTAAAAATGTCTACTTTTAAATGTCTATGAGAATTTTTTTAAATAATGTCTGATAAAGAATGTATATTAGATCATGTCTATTAGAAAATATTTATTCGAAAATGTGAATCAGACAATGTTAATTTGGAAATGTCTTTCAGACATTGTATATCAAAAAATGTCTATGAGACAATGTCTATTAGAAATGTTTAACTTTGATCAGAATCAATTGAATTTGTTTATACCCAAAATTTTAACTACACCTTGCTGATGGCACGAGGAATTCTTAAAACATGGCAGACAACATATCACGCAGGATACGGTTCATAAAGCAAAACCATTCAAGTTGAAAAAATGATCAAAAAATATTAATACACTATTTTTATAAAAGAAATTTATATACAGGGAAGGGGGCAAATACCGTCGAAAGTTATTTTTCAAAATCGGACACTTTCGGCGATATGGAGACAGAAATAAATTATTTTGTTAAAAAATGAATAACGCGTGGGCGTTCGGAATGAAGTCATAATTAAAAAAGATTATAAATTTTATAATGAGTTTTACAATAGGTTTAAATGAAAAAAATACCAAAATGTGTAAAATGTCGAACTCCACCAGCCTCAATCAAATAAAAATTGAAATAAAAGATTTGAAAATTTTTATCTTGCAAAATGACGTCATTAATGACGTACTCACAGTAATTTGTTATAAACGCCCATGCAATTTCGGCGATATTGGCACTGAAAGTTAATGAGCGTAAAATCGTTAAACTGCGTAGGTTTTTTTTGCCGATAGTGGCAAATTCGGCGATATCGGGCCAAAGATAACAGCCCCCTGTACAAAATGCTATTGACTAATTTTTTTAATTTTGACTAGGAGCGCTCCTGAGCTATGTTAACAAAGATATCGCCATTTCAAATTGCTTTCAGTTGGCTAGATTGTACACCCACAACACCCTTAATCATAGAAACCTAAAATTCCCTTGATTCTTTAATAATATTATTTTTTGTAATTCTGCTCTATAAATTATAGGCTATAATTTTTCAAAGTTAAAACTCTTATTTAATGATTGAAATTAACCCGATCCGAACCCTATATCCCTTTATCACCTTTTGGTTAGAATGCGTAGCCACAACGTTAAAATCACACGTTAAAAGGAGTAGTGGCTACGCATTCTAACCAAAAGGTGATAAAGGGATATCGCGGTTTATATTTTATTTTCAACAATTATGTTATTTCCATTAAATTATATTTCTGATTGTGAACCTACTTCAACCTACTGAACCTACTTTAAGAAAGAACGGCTTCAAAAACTCCAGTTTCATTCTACCCAGGAGAAAAACACATCTTTATAAATGGAAATAGCTCTCTTTCAACTCTGGTACTGGTTCATGCATCTTTGCTTTTCATAGCTTGGGCTTTTCTGGCTCCAATAAGGTTATTCAGCCTAGGCTGTCCGCGCAAATTCAGATCTAGCGATGTATTATTTAAAATAAAAATCGAAAAAGTACATTTTGTTCAGAATTTTTCAGAGATCAAGTTGTTTTTTGAATTTTTATTTTAAAGCATTCAAACCCTAGAAAATATGTAGATTAACAATTTGCTTCAGCAAAAAAGTTGTTCAGTGGGCCCTAATTGACCATATCCTTTTATGACCTTTTGATTAATCTAAGAGATGTGGGCTGAAAAGAAGAGAAAGCGGCCTCATGAGTGGCTAGAAGGGGTCTTAGGAGTGTTAGGATTGGCTCCCTCAACCCACATCTCTTAGATTAATCAAAAGGTCATAAAGGGATATTAGACAACTTTCAAATCAAAATTCCGAGGTCGATTTGTTGCGCGGACAGCTTGATACTGCCAAAAAAAATGTTTTGTAACAAAATTTCAACGAATATAATTTAGTATTTTATGCTCAAGTGCTGTAAAACGTCTTTTACCAAATGTAAAACTTTTCAATAAACCAGTTTGGTTTCTTGTCCATCAGGCTAGTGAAAACTTAACATTCTTTTTTGTAATTAGTACGTTTATCGATTATGATCCCTGAGTGCATAAAACGACTACTTTCAAAATTATTCTTTCATTTTCAGTCTAAAATTGCGTGATTTACTTGGCTCATCTTAAGGTATTTGAAGAATTGCGCCATTGGAACAAGCTTTCTGCGCATAATTAGAGAAATTACTAGTAGTTCTGTAGACAAGGCTGTCACCCATTGATTCCAAAATAGAGACCAATTCCAATTTTTCGAAAATAAAGAAGATTGTTTTAGAAAAATGGTGATATTCTGTTCGTAATTAAATTTTCCGTTCCTTACAATATTTTTTCAAATGAAAAAACAAATTCAGAAATTTTTGCGAAATTGCCCTTTTTTCGAGAAAATGTTTTGTTTTCTAGATTGTCTCGGGAAATTTCACTGCGAGAAAAATATTAAATATCGATTTTTGACTTTTTACTGCCAACCCGTGAAATTTCATGAAAAACATTAAAGTTAAAAAAATGAACAGTTATATCATTTAAGTAATAGTTTTCATCTTTTCAAAGGGATCAATTTTACTGCTGGTTTTGAGTACAATTAGCGGCTTATCGGTTATCTTTGTTTATCGCTCTGGATGGTCGAAATCAGCGGGAGATCACGCTTATCTTGGAATTACTGTAGCTGCATTATTGATGCTAAATATGATCATCGGAATAATTCGACCTGATAAAGTTACAAGGGTTTATAAGGACTATTTTATAATAACACACAAACTCCCGCCCAATTTAATCAACCTCACACACAAAAAACCCCATTCAAAAGGATATTTTTCTTCTTTTTCAAAGATTTTCTTCAAAATTTCGAAGAAAAGGCAGTTTTAGAGATTTTATAACGAATAATTTGCTCGCATGCACAAAAATATTCTTCTAGAAATAAAACGTTTTGGCCATATACACAACACATGATCCGGAGGAAAAATATATCTCCTGATTGTGATGGAGGCTCTAATCTTAAGTGATTTTTGGGGAAGTATACCGAATGTGTTTTAGTTTTTGGGGTGTTCTCCGAGGTGATTCACGCCTAACCAATCAGAACGCGACCTGGTTTATATATTTAAGGGGAATTTCAATCTCCCCGGAGAAAACCCTAAAATCTAAAAAACATTCTGTATAAAAAGCAAAAACTAAAGACTCCTCCACACTTATATTCTTACAATTTCTGATCGAACTAACCCACTTACCAGAAATAAATATTTATCTAATACTAAATACTAAAACAATAAAGTTCGATCAAAAAGACCACAAACGTTCTATTTATTCAAGAATTCGTCAATTAATATTATCCGGCTCTAATGGAATTCTTATTTTAAATAATCGTTTTGTAGGCGACCGAAAAATTTTGAGTGACCTTAAGCGCCCAAGACCTTTTAAGAGCCCAATTTATTGAGGCATCATAATTTATGATTCATAAATAAGAAACTTTGGGCAATTTTTAATGTTCAAAATTTTTCCAGAAAAGTGTTCAAAACCGCAAAACCAGTTATGAAATTGCCTATTTTTGGCTGGGAGTTTTCGAAATTAAATCAAGAAAAATTTCATGTCAAATGATAGGAAATTTTTTGTCAAAAATTGCTGGTTTTTGGAAAATAGGAAATTAAATTACCAAAATTTTTTATAGGTCAATTTCAGCACATAAACTAATGCTCCAAACATAAATAACATCTGAGCTTGTCGATTTTTGCCGTAGCCATAAACCCTATGAAGATTCGCCTCTACGAAAATATTTCTATGCTCATCACATTTTTGGGTATAGTTCACTTATATTATCTGTGCCTACTATTTGGCTGGGGCTACAATTCAGCGAAATCAATTATATAAAAAATGGCGAATATTTTTATTTGGCCGAAATAGGTTGTCTCTTTCTTGTCATTTGCATCTCACTGATAAAAATGGAAAAACAAAATTTAGTTTTTAGAGCATCACTCATATTCTTTGCTCTTACTGCTATAACTGTATTTTTCTTGACTGTTTTCATATCATTTTTTTAAAAATAATAAATATTTTTCATAATTTTATTTAAAAAGGTATCATATCTCTTTTCCAACCAGAGTGAATCGTGAAAATGAAGGTGATCTCTATAGCGCGTGTTCGAATCCCGCTTGTACTGTCTTAGTAATTGTTTTAAAAAGTAATTTAGCGCAGCGGGCTAATTTCTAACTTTTAAACCGACGATACCAACAAAAAACAGAAAAAAATCTAGAGCACAATTCAAAGGCAAAAAATATGAAAAATAAAAAAATGGAAAAATCGGACTTTTTACCGGTGATAATACCGGTTATTGGTTTAAATTACCGGTTTCGCCTTGAGGTAAAGTCCGATAAGATTAGTCAATACGTTTTTCGTGTTTTCTTGAAAATTTGACATCTTATAGTGACCGAAACTGATCTGAGAACTCCTGTGAAAAAATTTAAGAAAAGATTTAGAGTCCGACATATCTACGAAATGACTAAAATGTTTTTCACAAATTTCAAAAAAAAAATTTTCAAAAATTCTCATTTGCAAAAAGTGGCAAATTTTTTTGTGACCAGGGCTCCACTTCTGAAAAATCAGGTAAATGGAATTTTATATGCTAAAAACCGAAATTGGTGCTCTAAATGGACGTTTTAACAAGTCCATTTCTGACCATATTTCGGTAATAATTTTTCAATTATATCGTAAGGGGATCACTCGGATATATTAGCTTGTTTTTCAAGTTTCTATATAATTCGGGCTTTTGAAAACAACTCATTTGATTAAGGCCGCGGTGAATTTGACAATACGGATACCGCGGATATGGGCTCTTGATGAAAAAACTTTTTTACTTGGTTTATATTTCTTCTCATATTAATCAAATGATGTTTCATGATCCAGGCAACTTTTGTAATACCAGAATTTCGATTATTGCTTTTTTAAGAAATTTTGAGTTCGAATTAACTTTCCGAATTCGACAAATTATAGAATTTTTTGAAAAAGTTCGAAAATTATCAAAAAAATGCCATTTGTGTTCAAATATTTTAGCATTATTTGTTTTCAAATCAATGAAAAAAACTCTTCAATATGCTATTTAACTTTTCGCGTAAATGACCATATATTTTTTCCATGCTATTTGAAAATCATATGACACTCTTTTGAGATTTTTTGTCGAAACTTTTTGAAAATTTCCTCATTTTGGTTTCAAATTTTCACTGATTTTTTTTGAATCATCAGCTGAAAATATTGAGAATGCCTACTTTAACTGTTATCAAATATTCCTCGTTTTGTTATTCGCTTCTTGTTATACTTTCTGAATCCTGCTTTTTTGAATGAAAATACGGTTTGCGCGAATAAACTTTAGCCCTCTTTATAAAAAATTAAATAAAAATATTTCACCGAGACTTGCCTAATTGGTAAGCCGACCCATCCACCACGTGAAATTTTGATAAATTAAACTCATGAAAATAATATTTCTTTCGTGTGCTAAAATTTGTTTTTTCCGCCTTTTTAAGGAAATTAATTCGATTTGACGTAGAAATCATATAAAATTAAATCATACAAATTTTCGATTGTGGTCGAGACAATTTTTTGAAGCTTCTAATTATATAAAAAAGAATTTTATGGTTATTTAGACACCTGAAGTAGCAAACGGAGCTTTTTGAGTGTGTTTCAAAAGACGATTTATAAAGTAAAATAATCGATCTGAAAAAAATCAGATTAAACAAAGTCAGCTCAAAAGTGGCAACTTACGTTTGAAATACTTTTTATTTGAAAATTTGAGTGGCAAAAAGTTCTCATGAAGACAAATACAATTTTAGTGCGCATTCGAATCCCACTCACGTTGCTGCGATAAAAAATGGCTTATCTTGTTTATTCAATAGAATAAAAATCGCGAGAATGTTTTCTGAATTAACTTGAATACTGAAAACCATAAACTTTCTGTCAACTAAGATTAAATAGTTCTTTGCAAATGTTTTTTCGACACCAATTGAAATTTTGAAGGAAGCATTCATGGGTATTACTTCGAAATTGTCGAATATGGAGGAAGTCTACGTATCTCATCATATAAACCACTTTTAAACGTCCTAACAGTTCTTAAACGTCATGACAAAAATCAAAAGAATACAGTTTCTTACAGCGTTTCGACACTTTTCGATTTTGAGAAAAAAAATTTGAAAAAACTTTTATGTTTAATTGAAGTGGTTTTATTTTGAATTCAGGTATATATATACGTATATTTTATTCGCGAATGCGATTTGCTTTGGTTTAGAAAGAGAGAAATGCTTGAAAGAACGGAGAAGGAGCAGTTAGATATCCCCTTTTCACACTATCGGGAATATCCCGGTCTAACTACTGACTATGTGGACAGGAGGAAGAATAAGTCTGGCAATTGGTACATTTTTTCAAATCAGAATTTTAGCCAACATTCAAAAACTTTCACAAAAAAGTTTTTGACCAAATTAAGTCACCAATCAGAAACCTTGCTTTTTTCGAATATTTTGAAATTTTGAAATAGAAATTTATTTATCACAAAATTTATGAGACAAAACTCAGATGGTTCATTTCCTGTAAACACTTACTACAGTAGTAGTTCTCCAAATTGGCGAATCAAAATTTTTAACTGCTTTGTTTGGCTCAGAAAATTATTTCACTGAGAATATTTTTTGTTCCCGTTCAGCCATTTAAATTAAGGTTAATTCTAATAATTTTTCAATTAACCATAAAATATGCATTTTTACTTTCAACTTGATAATCTGAATATTTCAACATTTTTTGCATATTTTGGCAGCCACTCAAAAATTTGAAAGTCGCGCATTAATTTCAATTCTTTGACATTTTTGTTTTATTATACCGCCCTTGGTATAATGATCGTTGAGATATAAATCGCTTTCGAAACCAAAACAAACTTGAAAAGATTAACTTAAAATTCATAATATTTTTTAATTTATATTTAGGGTGCGCAGCTCTTAGAGATTTTCATCTAACAAAGTGTTCCGCCTACGCCTTTTTTTTTGTCAAAATGACCAAAATTTTTTCGAACATTTTATTTTTTCAAAAATTCTTCTCAGAAAATAGCAAATTTTTATGTGAGGACGATCCTTGTCACATGAAAACTAAAAAATGCTCAAAACGAAATTAGTGCTGAAAATGAGGGTTTTTGAAACTCACTTTCTGACCACTAGATGGCCCAAACATTTTTTTGCTCAGAATCTTCTTTTTCGGTGGCGATTACCCCGCGATAGCAAATAAATGTTAATCAACAGTTTTAGTTTAGTCTGTAGGGTTCCCGCTGCGCACCCTATTTGTATTGCTTTTCTGGTTTTGGTTAAAAAACTCAAATTGAAAAAATTCTAACGCGGTTTTATTATTTCTAAACGTAATATTTTGTTCGTCTGTGTTGAGAGCAGATCCGATCCAAGCAGATCCGGTTCACTTTATACGATATAATAAAACTTTTTTTCCAAAAGATTAGACAAAGTTGTTGATTCATTATTTCGAATGGAAACAGAAAATAGCCTTCATTTCAATTTCCAATAGTTTTCAAATGTAGGTCCCATATCTCCGGCCCAATATCGCCGAATTTGCCAATATAGTCAAATAAAAAAATACGCAATTTCTCGATTTCAAGCTTAAATTGTTTAAGTATCCAAATCGCCGAAAGAGCCAATATCATCGAAATTGCGTGGACGTTCTAGGTTTTATTACAACTTACGTTTGAACTTGACGTTAATCTACACATTGTGATAATCAGTGACGCAAATGATCATTTGACGTGACGCTTCTTGTGCTAAATCATGAAAATTAAACATTTGAAGCGACACTTTGTGCATAAATTCAGTAAATTCAAATTATCATTTGACACTCAAAATTTTGTAACATTGGGTTTTTCCGACGAGTTTTTTTTATTTTTTATTCTGGAGCTTTTTGAGTTTCAAATTTTGAAGCGAAAATAATGAAGAAATAAATAAAAAAATAAAAAAAGGGGACGAATAAGTTC
>SCLH01003720.1:6715-22953 GCA_004367855.1 Oikopleura vanhoeffeni
ACATCTATTAGATTAATCAAAAGGTGATAAAGGGATATAAATTATATCATATAATACTCAACTGGCCTCAAAAAATGATTGAAAAGTGGGAAATTTGGGTGATTTTGATTTAAACAAGGATCTTACAGTTTATAACCGATTTTATATATTCAATATCAAACTTGATTTTAAAGCGATTATCTTTAATTTGTCGGGCGTAAAATACAGTAGATATCCTTAAAAGATTTCCAATACATCTTCAAATGTGATTTTGCTCTCCTACGGCTCATTTGGACAATTATCCAATATGGTTTATAATACCGCCATTAGGAAGTTTACAGGGAATCTTTTGACGGTGGTTTTAAAGCGATTTAAGATGTATCAGTATTTCTTTAGAGAATATTTACTGTATTTTACAATTCAAAAGTTTGATATCAATTATTGAATTGGTAATAAACCGTAAGATTCTTGTTTAAATAAAAATCAACCAAATTTCCCACTATGACGACTTCTAGCAAAAGAACATATTGTCGGATGACTGCGAGACCACCATCAATAATTTTTAAGGCAAGTTTAGTATTATATCGAATTTTCAGCCAATTTTTGGCGGAGGTAGTGTCCACAAAATGATTATGTCCGAAAAAACTACCACCTTAATTCAATATTAAGTTGGCCGTAGTGAATTCAAAAATATCAAGCAAAATGATCCATGACCAACCGTTCAAAAGTTATTCCATTTTACTTTTTGCCGATTTTTCTCAAATTAATCTAAAACACTTATTTTGGAAAACTGACTAACTATAAGAAATGTTTTCTGCTATACGGTAAAGGCTATTCGGTTTAGCCTATACGTAAAACTTATTTATTTATTTTTCAAGTGTATTACCAAAATCTATTCTTTAGCAAATGAAACGCTCTGATCATAAATTGTCTTTAATTACGGCAAAGTACCGTCAATTAATACGATGAACGAAAAAATGTTCCGCCAAGAATACTATGGTTTTCACAGAAATGCCCACGAATTGTTTTTTTCACGTACCCAAACGACCATATTTGCCAGATTCAAAATATTGTTTAGCATCATAGAATTCTTTAACCCTGCACCAACTATGATAACCATGATTATACAGATAAGCATAGCAAGAATATCTGGATATGCAAACTCGTCTGCACCCTAAAAACGTTTTTTAGATATTTGTCCGTAATTTTTAACATCCTCCCACCCAACAACCATTATAAGACTTTACATTTTTCAAGAGTCCAAACGACGAAGAAATAAAAGCTTAACTCTTAATGAAACTCTTAATGAGTATTGATATCCCCCTCAGGCACCAGAGCTACTTTTATGGCTCGACTTTGAACTCATATTATGAGAAAAGTAGAAGTGTTAGCAATATAATTGTTGTCGAGTCATTGAGATAAAGGATAGGCTTAAATTTTTATATAATTATATTTAGACAATTAAAATGTTGAGCACTTCAATTTTGCTCTGGAAAAGTGATTATTTTGGAAAACTAGAGTTTTTTTAAATTTGTGATTTTACAGTACGTACAGTACGTGTAGTAGAATTTGTGTACTACCCGCAGATTGTATTCCGCGACATGCGCACAGATTGCGTGGGCGGAGCCCCTATCTCACAATGGGCAAGTCGAGCCCCATTGGCTGAAATTTTCCCCCATGGCTGGGGTATACATTCTTTTGATAGTAGTAGAATTTACTCTCGAAAAAATCAAAAAGTCAGCCAGAGACCTCAGAACAAAAAACTTAAATGTGGAAGATTTATAATTAAATTTCCTAAAAAGTGACTTCCTCAGAAATATTATCCGACTCCCGGTCTATAATTACCAGGTGTTTTAAGATTTTTTGCGAAAAGTCAAGAAAAAAAGTAGAATAAAATATATTTCGAACGACTCATCAAAAAAAAATTTAATATCATTTTCAAAAATAATCGCAAACTCTATGGACGATTTGAACCTTGAACTTTGATTTCAACTATTTATGTCATTTCCAGTTTTTTCAAAAAAAATAAAAGCCACTTATATGGCTCTATGCCTGAAAGGGTTAACAGATTTTTAGTTCGAATGTGTTTTAGAATTCGCAATTTTATTTTCAAAAATTTTGTACGACAAGCCGTTCAAAGGTTATATTTTCCTTGGTTTTAAGGATTTTTGCCAAACTTTTGTACGAAAAACATTGCGTGAATACGATACATGATATCAGAATTTTCAGTAAGCGACTTTTGAGAAATATATTCTCTCGAAATAAGTTTATTTGTTCTTCATTCTTTATGCAACCTTTAATTTTCTCACGAGTGATACTGAAAATTTTTAAAAAATATTTAGCGAGATTAAACTTTTAATTTATCTATAATTATCGATTGATGAATTTTATCCTTGATCTCAAAAACAAATAGTAAATAGATTCATATTATATTACCCGTAATAAGCGATCAAAGTAGCGCCCAAAAATCACCTATGACTCATAGGTGATTTTTGGGCGCTACTTTGATAGGCTACCATAGGCTATGAGGTGTGAGGGGAAGTTCTGATTTTCGGGTGTGAGGAGGTTAAACAATTTTTAAGGCAAGAAATCTACCTGCCATGGGCTGTGCATTTGACCAAGATTTGCAATTGACCAGTTTGATATTGCTCTACTTGTTAGGGAATCCAACATTGACGATAAAGCTGAAGCCCCAGAAGCTGTTCCAATTAAATATTCTAAAATTAAATTCCAACCAATAAAAAAGGCAACAAATTCTCCGACTGTCACATAACTACAAGGGATTTTTTAATGCATATACTTAACTTGGTGAGGACAAGTGTATGATTTTCTATCGTTTTTAATTTATGATTTTAACTTTAGGTTTTCAACTTTTGGTGACAAAATGTCACGTCTGGGACAAGATTAGAAAATATATTTTTTAAGGGCAAATAACAGATCAAAATGGATCATTTTATTTATTTTTCATCATTGACAGTGATTTAAACAATCAACTTTATACTTTCAAGATCAAGCGTGGAAAATTATTTTCCCTTTCATTAATCACGTGCTTCTGAAGGAAATTAATTAGATAAAGGATTTTGCGGGAAATTTCGGGAAAACTTGCGCGCCTGTAACTAGCTGCCTCTTGTCACGTTATTCCTCCCGCCTCACTTTGATGACTAAGTGAATTGTAGTAAAAACCATCACCAAAACTGGAAGTTAAAATAAATTCAACCTATTCTAGAGAATTTCTAGCGGATTTTCGATAATATCTCAAATTTATCTCTAATAAAACTTTAAGGGTTAAACTTTAAGAAGGTTGAATATATAGTTCAAATATGCGACGAGAAAGGAAATATTTAATAAAATCCCTATTCTATACGTATATGCCGACCCCGAGGTTTTCGGAACTCTCACACCGAATTCAGCATAACATATTCCGGATAATAAAGATGCAAGACCAGCAATCAAAAAGGAGAATACTACACCAGGTCCTGCTAACTCTTTAGCAATCTATTCAATAGGGTGTCTAAACGATTCACAAAAACTTCAAATGTGACCTGTTAAGGAGGTACTGGTCGCTGGAATTGATTTTTCTCGATGAAATATTAGCCAAGGGCGCCAGTTTGTAGAACTAGCCTTTAGCTTGCGTTCAAGATGTGGCAAAACTTTTTTGTATGCATACACTCCCCCACACATAAGAGACACAAGAGGACCCAAACCAAAATGGTAAAACTATCTCCTCCTAGGTTTTATTTTGAAAATGGCTGAAATTTTGACATAACTTGTTAAAGTGCTAGGTGAAAAATAAACTCGACCACTTTTTCTAATTTCGCTCTAGTTTTTCTAGAATGTGAGAAAAACCACCGTTTTTTGGCAATTATCTGTCGGAAAAACTACCTCCTCCTAGGAAAAGTTATAAAATTCATTCATTATTTTTTTCTAAGCTAGCTTATACAAATACAAACAATAAATTCGAGCACGTTTTGAGATTTCGACCTTAAACTCGAAATATGATTTTTTTAAGGACCCACGAGAAAATTTTTGAAAAAAAAGTGCTTCGATTTTTTTTAAATAGGCTCAGAAGAAAGCTACTGGAACACTGATCAGAAAGTTGGCTGTACGTCAAGTCGACATTTTGAAGTTTCAGTGGTTAAATTAAAGCAAACGTTATTTCTGAACTTCATTTTGAAAAAAATACTTCGAAAAAAATCGAAAAAACGCGTAAATTTCAAAAAAAATATTTTGATAATTTGGTCGGTAGTGCACTTTGTTATCACTCCGGGTCATTTCGGAGCATTTGTATAGCCCCTGAGGCCTCATAAAGCCAGCTTTTTTGATTGACCTATTTTGTAGAGAATTTCTCGTTGTTTGTTTAAGAACTTAAGATTTTTCTGAATTTTAGGGGTTTTGGGTGCTAATTGTTTGAAATATGCAAGCAATTTGAAGTGGCTTTTATTTATTTGCGATATATTATATATTTGGTCCGCCTACTCGTCACGGTTTGATTGAACACAAAAAAGTAGTTTAATTGTTGGCCGTCGATGTAATTTGGTGCTTGTTTATGAATGCTCGATTTTTGTTCTCCACCAGAGATGCTGCATACAAATGTGATGTAATTTTTAGGATTTTTAGGAGTTGTACTCCAGTTGACCCCCGGGGTCAGATCCCAAGAAGTTAGTGGTTTTGGCACAATCATTGAAATTTGTTTTTTGAAATATCTTGAAAAATGCGAATTTTATGAAGTATTTGAGAGTGAAAACCAGCTCAAATTTAGCATACATGTATTTAAAAATTGCTCTCTGGTCATGAAAATTACAATAAAAAATTAATTTTTTCTTATCAGCTATCCTCATGGTTTGAATTGACATATGCATATTCAAATGGATAAGTTAGCTATATTTTACACCAACAACTCCCGTAAGAAGGTGGTCGTCGCATTTTAAGGGTTTTCGATAGCCAATTGTCGCACAAGTACAAATCGTTGGACCACTTTTACCTCTCTTTGATATATTTAAAGAAAAATCTTGCATCTAAAAAATCCCAATAACGAATGGCTCGTCCAATCAGAAACGTGCTTACAAAAGTGACGGAATTTTTTTCAAATGTATCCCTCCCTAAGTTTTCAAGGTTCAACAATGATTCATGTTTAATTAACCGGTGAGTTTTTGGAAAAATTCTTTGATTTGGCTTCAGAATCACAAAAAACTGTATTTTGCTCTAGTAACATAGGGTCAAAATACTGTTTTGGTGATTCTGAAGCCAAATCAAAGAATTTTTCCAAAAACTTAGCTTGGGTCTGCTCACGTTCTGTCCGGTTAATTAAAACATGATCATTGTTAAACTGGAAAACTCAGAGAGGAGATACATTTTGACAAAAAGAAATTTTCAAAATGTATCTCCTCCTGAGTTTTCAAAGTACAACAATGATTCATGTTTTAAATTAACTGGACAGAACGTGAGCAGACCGCCAAGCTGAGTTTTTAAAAAAAATTCTTTGATTTGGCTTCAGAATCACCAAAAACAGTATTTTGACCCTATGATAATAGAGCAAAATACAGTTTTTTGGTGATTCTTGAAGCCAAATCAAAGATTTTTTCAAAAACTTACCTTGACGGTTGCTCACGTTCTGTCCGGTTAATTTAAAACTGAGATCATTGTTGAAGCTTTAAAAACTCTAGGAGGAGATACATTTTGAAAAAATAGTTCGTTACTTTTGTAAGCACGTTTCTGATTGACAGCCATCCGTTAATTGGGATGTCTTTTTTAGGATGCAAGATTTTTGTTGAAATATATCAAAGAGAGAAAAAAGTTGGTCCAACGATTTGTACTTGTGCGACAATTGGCTATCGAAAACCCCCTTAAAATGCGACGACCAACCCCTTAAGCGGCCAACGACTAGGGTAGCCGACGATTTTTTGAGGTTCAAAAAAGTAGTTTCTCATGGGCATTTTTAATTTTGAGACAATAGTAATTTTACCATCAGAAGAAGATTTGTAACATTGAGAAACAGTTTTTTACGCCTTGGAGTTGAAAATAAAGTTTTTTCGATCTTTTGTGAAAATTTGGGAACTCTCTGTTATTTTCGTTCAAAAATTAAAAAAGCGTGGGCGTTCGAAATGACGTCATAATTCGAAGAGTTTTTAATTTTATTAGAAGTTTGACAATAAGTTCAAATGAAGTAAAATACCAAAATGTGTAGTAGAAGTACGTACTCCACCAAACTCGATCAAATAAAAATTTCAAAAGGTACATAGTAGATTCGGAAAATTTAATATTGCAATACTCGAAGTAATGAACGCTCACGGAAATTCGGCGATATTGGCTCATTCGGCGATATTGCCACTTGAATTTAGCTAAAAATCTTGAAATTGCGTAGGTTTTCTTCGGCGATATTCGCATATTCGGAGATATTGGACCAGCGATATAATTTTAATTTTTGTCGTTTTTGATACCCTAATCAATCCTGCGACAACATACATTCCAGTTCCATTGCAGGAACCAACACCAAGTGATGTTAAATCAAAAGTATTTAGAAGTTTCTTCAGTGACATTGACTCATCGCCGCCACCCTGCAATTTTGTTATATCTTTTTTCCTTAAAAAATTGGGTGGCTTTTAAATTTCATCAGAAGTTATTTTGAACAATATATTGAAATATTGGTCTGTTTGATATACAGTCTTTAATATAACCATCTAATGGTCAGAAAATCGGGTTTAAAATTAATATTTTTAGTATAAATTATTATTATAAATTTTAACAGATTGTTAATACAGTTCTAAGGACATAATAAAAAAAAATTCTGAAACAAAAAATCTTCGAAATTTTTGAAATATTTTGGTACATGAATCTTATATCCCTTAATCACATTTTGGTAAGAAAATGCTGTCGGGAGATTTTTCTCGTATATTTAAGCCTAGAAAACAGCATTTTCTAACCAAAGTGTGATAAAGGGATAAATAATGATTTATTTTAATCTTGAAAATAAATATTTTTCCCAACATGTCTGACATAATGTTTTTGGTCATAAATCTCCTCATTTTTACGTTTAAAATGATGTAAATAAATATGAGATCCGTGGTAAATTGTGATCTATGAAAAATCAACTCATTTAGATCAAATAATCGGATCGGCTCGGTGTTTTCCGATCCAATTTGATTTGATAAGGTTCAAATTTTGGACTTTTTAAGCTGATTAGAGTTAGGTAGGAATGGCAAATATTTTTGCTGAACATTTGTTTAATTATGTTCAAATTGTAGCCCTTGAACAAATGATATCTTCAGTACAATACTTTTTTTTTAATTGTCAGGTACTGCACAAAATGAGAAACTGTTTGTGAAATTGCCAATTTTTAAGGGGGTGTATAAGCTGGAAGGGCTTTTTCAAGGACTCATAGTATGGACTCACAGTGTAGTCATCACTAATTACTTAACTTGTTTTTGTGTAATAACGGAACTTCTAGATTTGGTAAAATATTTTAAATACTAAAATCGAATTTTTCATGAAAAGTTATCCAAGAATTATCAAATTTGTGACAGTATTTGAGAGAGAAAGAAAAATAATTTGGTTTGAAGCTATTGATGTAATCCATAACTCTGGAATGATGCGCCGCACCCCCTTATATTACTGATAGCGAGAGATCTAGGTGGGATTTGCAGACAAAAATTCCGACAGAAACTTCAAAAATAAACACAGAAAAATTACTTTCAAAAAAAATAATTTTCCATATTTAACCAGCCCTGCATTTATTTTTTATCACAAAATTTCGAAATTAACATGTATTTTCATATAACGTTATGTGAGAAATTCTCACTGAGAATAATAAAAAAAAATGGGCCAAAGACCAGTTCGAAAAAGCCTAAACAATGATCTAAGAGAAATTTAATTTTATTTGNACTTCCACCTCTGTGAGAAGATTTTCTCACAGAAATTTTGAGAGAATATTTGACTGAGGGATAACGCTACAAGGAATGAAAACACTAACAGTTCGTCGAATTACTAATACGCGTGAGATTTTTTTTCGCTATGCGCTTTTTTTTATTTTCTGAACTTTTAAAGCCTCAGCCACCTTGTGGTGAATTTGTTAACTTTTTTATACATATACAGACGTATCATATAGACTACGATACGAACACTGAGGGCACACCAATGAAAGAAATCTGAGACTCTCGATTTAAAAACGTCCTTCATCGTATTCAAAAGTCCACCAAGGTTCTTTCAAAAAATAGAACAAAAACAGTTTAATTTGATGGCTTGTCTTGCTGATAATTTGCTACATGAACACACATCACACAGCACCGAATGGCGGACCATCGACTCGAATTCAAGATATTGTACTCCGGACAGCACATCACAGCAGTCAGCTTTAAATTGTCCACACACACAAGAATATCGTTAAAGAATCAACAGAGTTACTTCAGTGCGCAAATCAATATTCAACGGGCGATTTCACATTAGTTGAATCGGAACTATAGACTGGTCGCATCGGGATAAGCAGTTCTTTAATTCTTGAATCATGAAAGATACACAACAAATACAAAAATACACGAACTCATGAGCAGTGGGCAGCACATTTGAACAATTTTTGGATTCGGATCGTAGGCTCAGGAAAGAAAATGAATCGATCTGGATCGGATCGGTAGCACTCGCTAAAAAATTGAATAGTGGATCGGATCGTGGAAGGCCTCACAAAATATAGGTAGATCGTATCTCGATCCGGAACCGATCTGATCCGATCAGATCACCGATCCGAATTCCGATCCACATGCCCAACTCTGGTCATGGCAGACATACCTAATTAAATTTTCTCATCATTGTTCCTTCAGTGCACGTCTCTGAAAAACGTCTTAATTTTTCCTCCTCATGTTGCCGGCCAAAACGCAGATGAATGTAATCACATGATGCTTCCCGTCGCCTTTTTCAGTAGGGTTGTGACGCAGAAAAGGGATCGATCCGAAATGTTCTTCTTCATCTTTGCTTATTTTTGACAACGAGCGAAAGGGAAACTTAATTGAAATAGAAATAGCATAGCAATAGAGTTTTATAATTTGATAGAGACAAGATTTAAACATAATTATTGAAAAAAATGTTTGAAAAACTAGAAGCACTGAGGAAGCCGCTGTCGTAAGAGTAAAAAACTGCGTTTATAGAAATGATACATGCTGTTCAAAAAAACTATCGTCATCGGAATGACAGGCAAAAACGTTATATATATAAACTTTCATAGACGCGGGTCTATCGAGACCCTGAAATCAGAACCCCCTTTGTCATCGACACAAAGCGGCTTTTTTTCGAAATTGCATTACTTTTCTGGCCATAGTTTAAATAAAATATTCATGTAAATTTTTTCGTTGAAACTTGCTTTTTTAAATTTCGTCTTTATATAAGATGAAAGCCCAGGCAATGTTGTTCAACATTATTACTACCGAATCAAAAAATTCTCAAAAATAGAAGTTAAGAATAATTAGATCGAAATATTATCTTTAACAAAAAACTTTTGCTAAAATCGATGTACAATTACAGTATGAAAAACTTTAACGTTTATGAAAAAACTTTCTCATTTAAAGTAACGCTTGTCGCAGTTGAAGTAGACGATATTTTCCTAGCATCTGTTTTGGAAAATCACTTCCAACCAAAAAAGACTAGTCTGAGTAAATGAAAAAATTTCCAGCTTAGGCAGAAGCTGTTCAGTTGGAAAACGTTTCCTATCTTTTTCTGATATTTTATCAATAAATTTTAAGCTTAGATCGGTTTTCTAAAAGGCACCGCGCAGTGGGTGCCGCACCACCGCCTACCGATTGACGATTACGGGGAAAGCCAAAAGTGATATCGAGAAACGTTTTTTTTATCTCAACTGTCAGATAAAAAACTTTAATTGAGGAATTCTTATTAAGTTTGATATTATGGGCATCCGGTTTCATATAAACCGGAATGTACATCTATTTCGGAAAAACTCTCGTGGCACACAAGCATTTTCGCTTAAACTCAGCCGGAATTTCCGGCCCGGAAGTTAAATTTTCAATGTTTATCCATCGTCTTATATACGAATCGTGATTCACCGATTGTCTACAGACATTTAGCTGTGAAGACTATATTTTTGATGAATTCCCTGGAAAAAAAAAAAGAAGTTTCGTTTTTTTACCTGCAAATTTTTAATACTGAAAAATAACATATACTCCTTTATAATCAGCATTAAAGTGAATTCTAGGAAATATGCGGGTTGAGGGAGTGTTAACGAGTGCGGCCCCATGGAGTGGCCCTCCCAGGATGCCCTCGCCTAACACTTCTTAACCCGCACATTCCTAAATTCACATTAATGTGGAGAGGCGATATAATAGAGCTTTATATGATATCTCATTCGGTCACGAAGGGCGAACTAAGTCACGTACGATATGGGGGGCGGTTATCAAGAAAAACCAGTACACACAAAAAAGAAGAAATTCTCCAATCTGAGCTTGCTATTGGCGTTTATATAGTGAGGTGTAAAGCACACGCAGAGCCTAGCGCCAAGCAGCTGTGTTGCGTTATGATTCCTCGATATCTCATGTAGGCAGGAGAAGACCTACTGTTTGTGACGTCGATGCACACTAACGCGGGTCATCGGCAAATAGAGTTCTCGGGTGAGATTTCTTGATAGGAGAGACCGAGCGGCGGGGTCGATGTCGAACAAAGACTAACTAAAGAGGAAGACACCAGTCCAGGAGAAAACTTATTTCACTTAGAGGTGTCCCGACGGACTCCCGAGAATGCGCTCCGTAAGAAGCGCTAGTATTGTAGATCAAATGAGTGCCTGTCCAAGTGTATCCGGCTGATGTAATGACCGGGCATTAATAATCCTGCATTATATTATTAAAATTATTCAACTCGGGACATCATTAGTGGACTATAATGATGTACTCTTTGTATCAATAATGTTGCCCCAGGTCGGATATGGGATCTCAGAAAGGTGCGAGTCCTGTGATATGCACTGTGCTCGTGCATGGTGCTATATCCCCAGCACACGGCGAGTGTACAACTACCACGGTCCATTGAGCCAGAGAGCCACATTACGGTAGCGCGGGGAGATTATTAATTTCTGTGCGCTCAAAATTAGCTACTCGAGTAAGCAAAAAAGTAATCGACCGGGATTTGGATTCATCTAGGAAGAACTAGCGAATCAGTAAAACTGGTTTGTTTAATGCAAAGCAGCAAAATGGATTAGGTAAAAAATCTATATTTTTATTTTAAATCCTAGTAGCCGATGATGATTATTTTGGCTTTTCGTCTGTCGTGATCCCATTCACGTTTCAAACTAAATTAAAACAATCAAATTTCTGGTCGCAAAGACCGGTTTGGTCAGACAAAAAATAAAATTCATTAGCTCGGATACCGTCTGGAAAAATCGATCCGATCCAATATGATCTTAATCTAAGTTATCAAACGCGCAAAGTTCTTTTTATTTCGCTGCAACATCTTTATTATAAATTATCCTAATAGACCCCATTATTTGTGATCGTGTGGTAACTAAACTAGACTATACAGTATATCTATACTCAGACTTACACTCCAGGAAATAAATAAGCTTAGCTTGATTGAATATCTATTAATTATAAAAATGAATTCAGAACTAACCTTAGTAAAATACATCGTAAATAATTCGAAAATAGTAATATTTTTATTAGTATATTCGAATTTTCATTGTTAGTCCATGAAAGCAGGATCCCAACCGAATTACGCCCTCTAATAGTTTTACTATTAATTAATTAACAAATCAGGCTGGGCAGAATCCTGGCTATTTTAACTTTAAATTCTCGGCGCTTAATTAAGTGACATATTTCATTGTTATCGCGGCAAATCAGAAGAAAATTAACAGTCAGCGGTATTTTTATTATTTAAAGCTAAGTTAAATTATAATATTAAACAGATTCAATACCGAAAAAGAAAAAATTTAAGTATGATAGTTGATATTAGAATAAAGCTGTTTTGAATTAAATATATTAAAATTGTGAGCCTTTGAGAAAATATGACAGGCACACATTTTTTTTATTGTCAGCTAACGCTGCTCAAAAATGAAAACACTTTTTTGGAAAGTTGCCTCATTTTAACCCCATGTGAGCACAGCCCACGAACTTGTGGTGCTCAAAGCATACCTAAAAATGATTCAAAAAGCAAAAAACCGGGGATCGTGTCATCTTTTCTTTCACAACGCATTTATAAATAATCATTTTGATTCGGTTCCCAAAAAATTGAAATTTTTTTCGAATGTTTGGTTCCAGAATACGGGGTGTTTGATTTAGTTAAGGAATTTCGCCTATGTTTCACTTCCTGAAAATTATTTCGGAACTAGACATAAAACTACAAATTGTGAGATTAGCCAGTTTTTAGAATGATTGCTGCATAACAGTTACAAAAAAACATTAACCTTTGGCGCATATTTCCAAGAAATTCTCTAATTTTCAATTTCACGTACCTGCATGAAAAATTAAATTATTGTAAAAGTGAATTTAGCAATCAAAAATTGTCAACAGTTGTACTATCATAATGTAGTCTATATTATCATTTTTACTTGAAAATAATAGAAAAAGTGTAATAATCAGCTTTTATCGAGAAAATTAAACATTTTTATCAAAAATCATAATTTTTCCATCCAAATTTTTGACTAATTTATAAATTACTTTTGATTCATAGATATAAATCAAAGCGCGGACAAAACTTTGACGTAGCAGCAGATACTGTGTGCATCGTTTCCAACAGAATGTAACTTGTTAAGACAACTGTGACCGTGTTTCACAATGATATGGTATACTTGCTTTTCTCACTTTATTTTCTAAAACTAAAATCTTGAATATAAAATGTCGATGCAAAATATCACCTTTCACTTCCTTATGCAGAAAATATTGAAATCCAACTGCCTAAGCTTTCTGTAAACACATTCAAAGTAGAAGCCACAATTGTGGCTCTGGTGCCTTGGCGGAACTTTTTTATATGCTCACAAGGGTTAATTGAGGGGGATTAAGGGTGCTTACATTTCTTTTGCTGGTGAATGTAGCTACAGTATGTAGCCACTTTTTCAAAAAAAAATAATTTCAGATCTAAGCATGATGTTTAGACACGGGTATTACACTGATGTAGTTTCTATCTGTTTTATATTAAAGTGCGAAACCTTGAAAGTATCATCGCATGGCAGAATAAACACAACATATAACTTAAGAGTGTTGACAGACTTTGACAGTTTACGAAGCTTTATTTTGGATAAACTAGCGAAGCTGATATCCAAAACTTTTTGCATCTTAAAGAAACTCTTCAGCGTGTTTGTCAATTTAACAGTAATCTAATACAATCCCACCTAGCGCCTACCTACGCTCGTTTTAAAAAGCCTCCTAAAAATACTCAATACGCTTTTCTCCTTCAATTTTCACACCATTTTTATTTATTTTTTGTGTCAGGCTCCAAGAGAACCCTACAGCCATATGCAAAAGCCGCTTTTCCTCGAATTTTTCTTTTTCGGCCGAAAAACGAAAACTAAAATTATTGATTAATTTATGATTTAAATTGAAAGTGCGCTAATTTTTTTTTTGCGACGCTAGCCGTTAAGATTGGCACAAATCCTTAAACAGTGTTTGAAATTACGAAAAAAATTATTTTGAAGCATTTTTGTAAAAATTTTTTTTGGTTTCTAAATTTGTCAAAATTCAAAATAAAAATGAAAATTTGACATGGCCACCCATAGACCACTAAAATTTCAAAAAAAACCTTTTTAATGCCATTGTCAAACAAGGCCTGTGCTTTCATGATGCAGTATGAAGACAAAACTGTGACTTATACAGCGGTGGAGGAATAGCTTTTGCCTGAGCTCCCAAACTGACGCAATTCAAAAAATTTTACTTTTTGTTTTTTCGGTTTTTTTTTGTCAAAAAACAAAATTCCGAGTAAATGACAAATTGTCATTGACAATAATGCATTATGTGTGAAGCTTCTTTGAAGGCCTGACAAAAAAAATAATGAAAATGGTAAAAATTGACGGAAAATGCGTATTTAGCGACTTTTTAGGAGGCTTTTTAAAAGCGTAGGTGTCGGCGTAGTGGGATTGTATCAAATTACGTTAAATCACACAATTCACCCTGAAGAGTTGTTCTTTAAGATGCGCGCAAGTTTTTGGGATATCAGCTTTGCTTAGTTTATCAAAATAGCTTCGTATACTGCAAAATCAGCGACACCACATCTTTAACTAACGGTTACAGACATAACCAGAACGTTAGTTTTTACAGCTCCGGCTAAATACAGCTTTCAGTGTATTTACAAATAAAATTAAATTTCTCTTTTAGATCATTGTTTAGAAACTATATATGAAATGAAGATAGAGAGAAATTATGAAAAAACCATTAAAATCACGAAAACTGCTTGTTAAACGTTCAAAATCACTTGAAAATCTATTAGAAATACGACGCAAATCATATTCAAGAAAACACGAGTAAAATCACGAAACCCACTTGTGAATTGACCAAAATCAGCTGGAATCCATATGAAACACCATAGGAACCATGGTGGAGATTAAATGAAAAATCACGTAAATCAGCAGTAAAATCACGTATCACACTTGTGAAATTACCAAAATCAGTTTAACATCCATGTGAAACACCATTGGAACCATGGTGACAAATAAATAAAAAATCACTAATATAAATTATTGTGTATAATAAGCAGTAAAATCACTTGTAAATTATGAAAACTACTTGTGAAATCACGGAAAACCAATCGTGATATCAATGAAACCATTTTTTTACATTGTAATTTCATGAAAACCACTAGTAAAAGCACGAAAACCACTCGTGATATCATGTAAATCACAAGTTGAATAACATAAATCATTTTAATCATCATGAGAACTACATGTCATATCATATTAACCTCTTGTGATATCTTGTTAACAACTTATAATATCATAAAAACCACGAGAATGATCACGAAGACTACTTGTGATATCCTCCTCATGAAACTCACTTGAATTAACAAGATAACCACTTATTATATCATAAAAACCACTTATATCATCATGACAAAAACGACTGGTAAAAGTGACATTATAACTGACATCATGAGTAACATTAAAAGTTACATAAACAGTAACCACAAAAGTAACATTACCGTTGACATCATGAGTAACATTATCAGTTACATTATTAGTAACATCATGAGTTACAATCAGCAGTTACTGACTTTCTAAAAAGTTCAACATAGTTCTATTTAAGTTCAACCATTAATACTGCATTAGTAATAAACCAATTTAAGCATAAAAAACAGCTCTTATAGATAGCATTGCAAGTGATAAATTAGCAAAAACTGTAAAGTAGTCTAAATTAAAATTGATTATCAAAATAAATTTAAGGTTCAAGATGTTGGAGGTAAATTGAAGTTTACAGATAGGTTTTGTTAAGCATAAGGGATACAAAAATTGATACTAGACTTTATTTCCTGATAACTTCCGGTTTTTCAGATATAAAAGTAGAAAAAAGGCAAAGTAATTTTTTTATTTTCTTATGTGCAAAAGTAAAAGTTCGAGATATGACAGGACCCGAGACATTTTCAAAAGTAATAATTGNATTACCAGTAACATTATGAGTAACAATATTAGTAACATTATTAGTAACATTATTTGTAACATTATAAGTAACATTATTAGTAACTTTATTAGTAACCTTATATGTAACATTACCAGTAACATTACGATTAACATTATTAGTAACATTATTAGTAACATCACGAGAAACATAACCAGTAACATCATTAGTAATATTACTTGTTAAATGAACATTTTAATGGTGTTTTAAACATCTATATGCACCATTCGAATGGTGGGGAAAACATGTATTGGATCAAGGTAATATCTGCAAAAATAACATTTTATTTCAATTCTAACATCCATATGCACCATTTAAATGGTGGGGAAAATCATGCATAAAGTCAAGAAAAAAATCATGAGAAATAACAATTATATTGCCATTGTAACATCTATATGCACCATTTGAATGGTGAGGAAAACCATGAAAGAAATCACGAAAAATGTTAGTAAAAATAACAATTCTGTTGCCATTGTAACATTCATATGCACCATTTGTATGGTGAGGAAAACCATGAAAGAAATCACGAAATATATCAGCATTAATATCATTTAAATTGCCATCCTAACATCCATATGCACCATTTGAATGGTGGGGAAAAGCATTTATAAAATCATGAAAAATACCAGTAAAAACATGTATAAAATCACGAAAAACATCATTAAAAATAACAATTATATT
>SCLH01003721.1:0-13488 GCA_004367855.1 Oikopleura vanhoeffeni
TCATTACTTCTGGTTAAACCGGAAGTCAGGTAAAATTGTGGTTATTTATTTATATATAACTTGGGGGTATATTTGAGGGTGAAATAATCTCAAAAAATTTTGTCGGTATTTTCGATGAGTCATCACTTTCGGTTTAATTAATCACTAACCGGAAAAGAGGTAAAAATTGTGTTTATTTATTTATATATTACTTGGGGATATATTTGAGGGTGAAATATTGTCAAAAAAAATTAGGTGGTATTTTCGATGACTCCCCGGTTTAAATCGAAAGTCAGGTAAAATTTTACTTTTATGAGTTCATTTATTTATGAAGGTGGATTAAGAAGTAAAATTATTTAAAAGGTGACATTTTCGATAAATGGTCACTTCCTGTTCAGTTGTCTTAAAACTTGTTTTATTATCATATAATACGCAAGAACTGGATTCGAAAGTGAATAATTTGACAAAAAAAATTGTGTCATTCACTATTGACATTCACATTAACAAATTCTAAGATTTTTAAAATGTTACATTTCTGTTTAATCTTGAGAATGTAATACAGTCGACACTATGAGGTTCTTGTCTAAGCGGACACATCTGAGCGGACAAAACCGCAAAAACCTACGCATTTGTTTGGAAAACCCTCGAAAACCTAATCTAAGCGGACAAAACCGGATTTTTTTCGAAAATACCGCCAAATTTTTTTTGACAAATTAAACCCTCAATATAACTTCTTTATATAATTAATTAAACACATTTTTCACTCCGACTTCGGTTAAAGCGGTAGTCATCATATATCGAAATACCGCCATTTTTTTTAAAAATTTCACCCTCAAATATTCGGTATATTTATCCCTTTGTTATATATAATTATTAAACACCCTGTTCACATCGACTTTCGGTTAAACCGGAAGTCATGATCATCGAAAATACCGCAAAAATTTGACAAAATTTCACTCTCAAATATACCCTCCTTGTATTCTATAATTAAATAACACACTTTTCACTCGACTTCCGGTTAAACCGGAAGTCATCATATATCAAAAATACGACAGATTTTTTTTTGACGAAATTTAACCCCAAATATAATTTTTTTGTTATATATAATTAATCAAACGCAATTTTTACTCGACTTCCGGTTAAACCGGAAGTCATCATTCATCGAAATACCGCCAAATTTTTTTTGACTCAATTTCACCCTCAAATATACCCTCTAGTATTATAAAGAAATTAAACACAATTTTTACTCGAGTTCCGGTTAAACCGGAAGTCATGATTCATCGAAAATACCGCCAAATTGTTTTGGACTAATTTTTACCCTCAAATATACAGTAAACTTCTGAAGAGTGTTTATATGTTATGTGCAAAAAGGGGATGGGATAGAAAAGGGATAAAAAGGGAATAGGGATAGAACGGGATAGGGACGGAAAAAGGCGATATGAAAAACGGGATAAAAAGAGGGATGGGGATAAAACGGGAATAAAGGGGGATGGGACTTTCATCCCTATCCCTCTATGGCTCTGAATTTTCATCCCTATCCATCCCTATCCCCCTCTATCCCCTCGGTTTATCCTTCTAGTCCCTATCCCTTTTGGAAGCCTGGCCCTAACTGGTACGAACACCCTAACTTGTACACTATTTTTGGGTCGGTATTTGTATCAGTTAGGGATAACGTTTTCAATTGATCAACTACATGAAGTGCTGAGCATGAGTTGCCTAGTCTTATCTTGTGCGGGGGCGGCGTATTGTATCAACTAGGGCAAAATCAAAATGGCCAATGAGAGCCACACAAGGCAACAACCCCTTGATTTGAATTGTATAGAAATAAAATATAAAATTACTGATTCAATATTATGGAAAATTCTAGATATTGAATTCATAGCCGACAGATAAGTCGTTCATGAATGTATTCAAGAAGTAAATCGATTTTGATATTTGACCTTTAGCGACCTCTAGTGGGTAACGTAAGGTCCTAGAGGTGTGATAACCAATTTTTAGTAAAATTTATTTGTGAACTGAGTACCCCCTTACGAGTTCTATAGAATCGAAAATTCTAAGGAAAATTTTCGTTTCTGTTTTTTGGTTTACAGTTCACGACGATAATTTGTAAATATTGCATATAAAACAGGGGATTTATCGAATTAAAATTAAATCCAAAATTGATGACTTCGTATTGCTAATTAAATTCTACAGCAGTTTAACTGCTGCAGTTATCTGTTTTTTGATGTTATCGAAAAATAGTAGTTTGATGAAAACTTTGCTTTATAATCAGGAAAAATAATCTAATTACGTCTCAATACCTCTTATTATTTATGGTTGTCGAAACTAAGCAGATTTTTAGTGGGAACTTTTTAAAGGCACTATTAGTGCCGCACTAATAGGTGAAACATTTCAAAAAAGTATCATACGAATTCTTATCATAAGATCCTTATCATAAGAAGCAAATAATTGTGATTGTTAGCCGATAAATGTGATTTGCAATTTGCATTTTTAGAAGTTTGAAACGATTGTCATTTGCAATACCGGAAATACCTAATCAAGATGTGTTTATTAATTCTGAAGGTTCCATTTAAGGGAGTCCACAATTTATTTTTTAGCTCTATTTGCCGTGTGTTATATAAATTTGACTAATTTGAGCTCCGAAGCATAAAAAAAAGTTCCGCCGAGGCACGAGAGCCTTTCAGGAGGCTCTAATTTGAGCGCTGTTTACAGAAAACTCTTATGAGATGAACCTTCAATTTTTCCTTTATAATCAAGTTGAAGACTTAAAATTTTGAAAAAAATGTCGTATTCTCGAATTTTTATGTTTAATTCTAGAAAACAAAATTTGAAAAGTAAAGTTAATTGAACCAAGTGATACTACCTCATGATAGGCTCTAGGAATTGTATGTTTATCTCAATAACTGCGCAGTGCTCTGTGCTGCTCAATACTTTTGTCTGATTGAGTATATTTGTTGGAAATCTAAAAATATTTTTAAATAAGTTGAAAATATTAGTGAAAAAATCACGTTTTTTAGGAAAAATGTGTTAGTTTTCTCGATTTAATGAAATTTATATAGATATAATATATAAAATCTTGAGGCAAATATGGTATAAACGAAGCACCTACAATGCAGCTACACTATCAACAACCACATCTAGCATGATTTTCAAAAATTAAATATTTATTTCAAAACATAATATTAATCAACTGATAAATGAAGAATAAATATTTTGAAATTTCACTCCAAAAAGAAATATTTTTGCTCCAGATATGTCCGGAATGCTATTTTATTTTTTCAATTGTACTGAAACACTTTCCTAAAACTGGCTAATTTAAAGTTTAATTCCAGAATAGGGTCGAAAATTATTTTATCGGAATAAGACTTACAAATTGCCTTTCAATCAACTCGGCATAAATTTGACACACACTTCTAACTGTAATGTTTCTTACTATTGTAAGTGTTTTTGTCAGGTGGCTCGACTAGGGCCGCCACCAGAGTGTCGCGCGCATAACATTATGGGCGGGACAATATAGCGAAAAGAGAGACTTTTGACATCATAGTTAGAGCCGATAATTAACAGGATTAAATCCTTCCGTTAAAAAATACTAATTTTATAACACAATGCATAACATTGTAAAAATGGTCTCAAATGGTTTTTTTGAATAAAAATCGCTTTGGACAATTATTAAAAAAGGTCTTAAAATCGAAATAACTTCATAATTTGAAAAGTTTTTTCAATTGTATAAGTGTTTTACAATGGTTTAAATGCAGTAAAATAGTGTAGAATTAAGTAACGCACCAAACGCAATCAAATAAAAATTTCAAAAGGTAGATTTGGAAAATTCAATCTTGAAATTTGACGTCAAGCCTAGACACGGGAGGTGGCAGAGATAAACTTTAGCTAAACTTATCATCAGAGGGGGGGAAATATTGCCGAAAGTTTTCTGGATTTTCTAATTAATTTATTTTCAAAATTAAAGTTGTTTTATTTATTGTTATATTAAAGTTTTCTTATTAATTTTTTCGAAATCATTTTAAAATTAATGGTATTTATTGATATTTGACGAAAATTTGATAAAAGTTTATTTTGTTTTTTCGATATCTGTAACCATTTATTAACAAAATTTTGGAACGTTAACAAAACTTTTAGGAAAGGCGCAGTCCTACAACCTAATCACCCCGTTCTTTATTTGCGAGTGTGCGTCATAAGGTGGAATGGTACAAATAAAATATTTTATAAGTATATGCTCTTAAGTTGTGGGTTTGAATATCTAATACTGAACAACATGTACTGTTGCGCTAAATTAAGCGATTTTGTAAATTATTAATAATTAATGTAATTTTTAGGTATATTTTAATCATTATTAGATATTTATTTTTGTGAGACTTTCGTTGCCGACCCATCAATCGTATAAGTTGATGGTCACAGTTTGTGTAGACTTCTACCACTCACAATTAGTGCACGTGCGATACTAATTTTTGATAATCCAGAAAATAAATTCAAAGTTCTTTCAAAATTATTTCTGCGAGGTGAAGGAAGATATCTCAAATCCACTAGCGAACAACATTGGTATGTTATTTCTTTTTATTAAGACAGGTTCATTTTCGCAGTAGAATTTACATTTCTCCCAAGAGACTAGACGCGTCTTGGCGAGAAGTTTCCGTTTCAAAAAATGTTTAGGAAACATGAAGCGACGTGAATGATTATAACGCATGCGCTTAAGATTGAATCTGCGGTGAGGCGCCAGTCAGCTCTCAGCCGCAAACCAATAATTATTTTAGACTTAAAAACAAACCAAAGATTGTCTAAATTAGGTCACTGAACGAAATCAGGAAAAATTGTAAATCAACCCGTCGAGCTGTCTATTATTAGCCGTGCGGAAGAAGAAAACTCGAGTTGACTAGGACATACAGTCCAAAAAATATAGGGAAAAAGTTGGAATTGAGACTCGAGATACATTAAGCTCACTTAAAATGCCACGGTCAAATTCTGAAAGATGCCAGACTGAAACTTCCGTTACTTATTTATAGTCTAATCTTGATTCGACTATTGAAAATGAATAAAGTATAGACATTATTGTCGACGTAATTAGAAAAGAGGATGTCCCGAGTGAAATTGCGAGGCACATCTTTCGGAATACAAATGAGACCGGATTTTTTTAACGATGCGGAATTATTAAATCGACAAAAATGGTTGACAACAGTAAGAAATTCAGGTGGGTTTTGTCTAGCATCAAACACAATTTTGGATGGAAAAATCACTATGACGAGAATTAAATCAAATTCTCGGGTCTCTAATAGCCGACGTAATTCGACGGAGATAAAATTAATGAGGATAATAGTTACACTGCTACGACAGAGGACCATATCCCTCAAATGACCCACAATAAAATTAATCGAGTCGGCCTCTAACACACACATCCCAAACAGAAAAAGGCAAAAAAGGGTTTTTCGGTAAAAACTTTATAAACATAACCCTGTTTAACGTTGTTTCACCAGATATTCAATCACCACACAACCGCGTGGACTTAAAATCAACAAAAAACTAAACAGTCGGCGCTCGATCAATTTTTCAGAAAAAATAATACCGTCCCAAAACATAACTCAAATTCACATGCTTAGCTGCCGCTCCGCCTCACAGTACATATCAAATAGGGTGACCTTTGACTACCAGGATTGTACTATATAATTAGCACATCCTGTGGGCCACTGACAACCCTATGATATACTCTGTGATAAACGGTTCGGCCGCAAATCAGTATAAAATTTCAATTTATGCTGAGTTACCGCGTAATTAAATACACCAAAACGCTAATATTTAGCAAAAAAGTGATAACTACAAATTTTTTCTTCTTGAAAAAAAATACTTCACTTAAATGTCATAATAAAAATTGTCGCTTAAGTAACAAAAACCATGTAGTTAATCATAACTGCACACTCGTCATAAACCCGTCCCACAAATAGCTACCATATGCTGACAGTTAAAAATAACCATTCTGCCAAAATCATGCTAAAATACATGCTGTTATTCAAATCTGCCTCGAAATGCTAGAATAAAGTCACTTAAATATAAAACGGGATTTTGAGCTAAAATACTCTATATAATTTTTATTACGATATAAAAATATATTTGGTTGACTATTTAGTTATTGGCAAAAAAACGCAAAACAGGGCACACATAATGAAACAATCATTGCAGGGACTAAAAAACGAAAACGATAAACAAAAAACAACTTTTTTCTTATTATTTTTTTTTCTTTAAAATCTCCACCATATGGTACAACGCAGGCTAGTCCTTATAACAAAGCAGGATGAGGTGGAATGAAGTTGGGTGTCACTGTGATCCCTGTGTCTGAAAATATAAAGTTAAAACCGAAAAATGACAAAATAATGTCTTTTTATGATCCATAAGGACACTTAAAAGTTACTTCATTTTTATATATTTTTTTTTTCAATATTTTCCCAATAATTTTCATAAAATTTAAATTTGACGACAAAAAACAAAGTCAATTTTCCGATATGATATAAAAAATAATTATTAAAAATTAATTTTTTTTTAATATAAACAGATCTCTAAATCTTCCGACATCAAAAATATTTTCTGAGTGCTATGTATTCCCGACCAATCTTATATGGTAAAAGCTTTGAAATCACAAACGAAACCTTTTTTCTTCCCCACTGAACCGTCAACAAATACGTAGAATACATAACATTAACAATGATTGTCCGTTCAAAAGTCAAAAATATCTAAATCATTCGAGTATTTTTTTTTACTTTTTTTTTCAAATCCAAATAATTTGGATGAAAATCATATTACACAAAGAATGACGTTTTTCATGTTTTTCTCCAGGAAATAAGTTACATTAAATTTCAGCTAACCTTAATATCGAAAAGCTGACGAACTTCATTTCTAACCAAAGGGCGGTAATCAAAGTCATCAAAAGTGATATCAAAATGATATCTGAGCGGCTCGAGCCAGTCGTTTATATTAGCCCCATTTGGGGTTTTCCAGTTTACAGCAGCAGCGAAAGGTGGCGCAGGATAATGAGGAGTAAATATGTCACGTGGGCCAGTTACCCACCCAGCCGGTACAAATTTAAAAAAATGGTGCCGAAATTCCCACTTAATTATTTCCGACTTACGACCCACTGGTGATAGTCGGATATTATCGGAATAAGTCGCAGGACCAGAAAATGTCTTAATAATTGATACAATCGTTGGGTAATCAAAACCAGCCAATAATAACGCCGTGAGCTGAGATGATTCATACTGGCGACCGGTGCAAAGAGATGCCTCGAATTCTGATTGGGTACCGGTATACCGGGATAAACCCTTCGTTGACTTAAATTCTAGGGTCAAATCTACGGAATTCAGTATCTCGACAAAAAATTGAAAAACCACTAAATTATGGTCGCAGGCCGACATTAAACAACCCGGCTCTGGGCATAGCATATTTTTAGGCTTTTGTAACCATCGCTTGACGTAAGGATCAGTTTCCCGTAATTCCGGGTGTTGACCCTGCAACACTGCAATTTTCGTCCAGCTACTATTTTCATGATGAAATTGAATTCGACCAATAGAATCGCGATGAACTAAAAAATCTCGGGCCCGATATAATATCGCATCGGTTTCCTCTTGTTCAGCGATCAAATAAACAACTTTTTGTTTAAGGTCCGAAAATCCACTAAAAAATTAATTTTATTTTTTAAGCAATAACGTTAGACAAGGGCACGTAGTACAAAATACGGACCCGCTGTGCCTAAATAAACTTTTCTTATTTTTAAAAAAACCCGCTAAAATAAATTGAGATTAAAATGTAAAATACCGTACATGCTGATAACTGTTTGATTTTCCAAGCCGATAATGTTTATGAGTTCAAGTATTTGACTTTTTTTATAAAAAGTCAAAATCCGTTCAAATAATTTTTTAAGTGAACGGGCATACAGCCAAATAGGCAGATTTCTCGAAACGCGTCCTAATAATTGATTGGGCCGATCTAAATGAACAAAATTACAGGTTACAAAGCTGTGGACACGTTTGACTGGCGGGTGGTGTCCTACCAAGAGGCGGGCGCGCCTACCGGTGGTCTTGCGTGTCCAGGGTTTTGGCACCTCAAAAATAGTCTTGTAAAATTTCGACTAAATATAGGCTGGAAATTCCACAAGACATATTGGTACACTCTTTCGACATGTTAAAACTTTTTACCTAGTAAAAGTCAACAAGTTCGTAAACGCATCGCTATTTTTCGGAACTATGGGATAATGTCGAATTGACTCTCGCAGCTCTGAACTCCGGAAATAAACTTCTGTCCTCGGATTCGAAAATTTATATACAAAATAAGAAACGGCAAGATCGTGAAATTTCTTGACCGATTCAGTCGACACACTTGAAATATCTACCATAAGTCGACTTCTGGTCTCCACAAACCCTACACCAGCTTCTCTTAAAAGCGCTACCAGGGCGCTTCTAGTGGTCATAAAAGTCTAGAAAGTGAAAAACGTTAGGTTAACATAAACAAAAAATAGTCGTCTTTTTTTTTAGTCAAAATACGTCCTTAATCTATTTTCTCATAAATACAATTTTTTTAAGCAAATAAATTGCCCAAAATAAAGTTATTCTCGATGAATTAATATATTGAAAACGTGGTATCAAATGAAAAATACTATATCTTAAAACTTTATTGGTCCATTGCTTTATCTTTTTTTTGTACTAGACGAATAAAAATTCAATTAAAATAATGAAAATTAAGAATATTTTCAATATACTTGTAACAAAAATATTCTTTTTCTTCTATATTGAATTTCGACCAAATATCAACATTTATCAATCTCCGTCCTTTAACTTTCCCTATGTCCGTGATTTATATATAAAAAAAATGAATTATTTACGACAAAAACGTAAAGTTATAACCATTATAGGTAGATCTACAAAATGAGATCTACTAAGGGCGGAGATTGCTAAATATATTAGACTCTCTTAGAGATTTCTACAGTCCACTGGTACTTATTAATTTCAAAAAAAATTGCTACTATTGCACTTATTCAATTATTATTTTTTCTAAAACAATAGAAAATATTACCGTTGAGTGACTTCCGCGACCAACTAACAATTGAAAAAAGGTTCCAAAGCCGTTGCCATCTAGATTGACGAGTGGTAGCATGACGTCATCAGCCAAAAAATCAGAAATCAGCGATACGGGCACTTTCGCTAGGGGAGCCAAAATTAGCCCATTTCCACCCCTCTGATTCATTAACTTAAAAATCTCGATTTAATAAATTAATAGAAAATTAAAATCCATTTCATTGTCAAAAATGCGCGTGGCTTGAGAGAAAATAAATTGTTTTTCTAGGATACGGTTTTATTGAGAACACACTATAGAATCTACGCAATAAATTTGCACAAAACGTTCTTATTTCATTGATATATGTAATCTAATCTCGAATTTCGGGATAAAAATTAGATATTGCGACAGATATTCTAATAAGTGTCCTTATAACAAAATACACTGTTCAGCAAAAATACGACTTTCGTATAAATTAAGTATTTTTTCTTCGATTTTATTTTTCATTTTTAGGTAGTCCTACAAGGACATTGCCTTTATTTTGTCATAAAAACCGAATGAATACCCTGTTTAGCATGAATTATTACTACCGAGATATTAATAATTGAGACCAAAAATACTAAAAATTGACTCGGTTATAAAATAAGAAATAACTAATTTATTACCGTCATTACTGAAGTCTCACTGGCGTGTAGAAGTCCGGCAGCGGCCATCAAAATTGCCGTACTCTTCCGGATAAAATGTAAATCGGCCCCCGTGAAATTTTTATTACATCGGTCACAAAACACGATTGTTTTTCCAGGAAAAAACACGCCCAAATCAGCTTGAGAGAACGGGATTGAATTACAGTGACCTTGACCACCCTCACTTCCACCTGACCATGGATAACCCAACGAACATAAATAATCGGAATCCGATGTCCTACTGTAAACAAAGGCCATATTTAGATTCATCCGAGTCGCCTCATTTAAAATTAAAATAAACTCCAACTTTGCATTATGCACGGAGCGGGCCTCGGTCTTAAACCGATTTTCGCGAGAATCACCGGTATTAAGTTTCCCGCCATCATTAATACGACGAACATGGTTCACTGGAAGCTCTAATGTACTCATTATTTTAAAACGAAGTGTACTCTGAAGACACAAAGGAAGGAACCAGGGGGTTCCAAGAGGTTCCTTTAAAAATAATGCCGGTCGCAACCTGGTCAATACCGGTACATGCATCGGTCCAAGGTAATAAAATACCAGTTTATTTCCAGATTCTGATGTCGTATAAGTAAAGCAGCTGAAAAAAATATTTTTATGATTAATTTTTTCAGGGTGGTTAAATTTTAGCTAAGAGTAGAAACCGGGGTGGATTTAAATAAGTAAAAATTTAATTCAAATGAAGTCAAAAACTTAAAAAATAGAAAGTGAATACATAAGACGCAAAAGTATCATTTTTTGTTATTGGCTCATCACCCCCTAAGCCTAACTACTTTAGAAATTAATTATATAACATAGAAAATTACATAAAACTATTTTTCAATATTTTTTCTCTCTCTAAAAAAAATGTTGCTTCCGAAAAATTATTAATTTTTGAAGAAAAAAAACTGTTTTTTGAAAAAATCAATATCAAATTAATTATTACTTTTTTCTCGTCACTCGAAGTTAACTTACTTTGATGGACGCTCAGAATCATTTATATCGTCTGGCTCAAGAATCTCTGGTTCATCGTGAATCAAAAATCCGAGTCCGCTATCAGGTAAAGTCTCGTATCCAGAACCGAGTGGTTGGCCCAAATCCCCACTTAAAAACCAACGGATACTTGATAAATCTGCCAATAATTTCTCTCTTCGCTCATCTCCTACATCTAACAAATTAGCACTCTCGGTTTCGTCGTAATACGTCCCGATTTCTTGCATACGTAGGCGTTGAGCTCGATCTATAAAGGACGTCACGCACGCCACTTTTGCCCCGATATATTGCTCCAATAAGGTGAAATCCTGTAATAGGAATTCTTCGCCACCAATAAAAAACTCATCGACCCGACGCTGCATTTGTGACACTTGCAATAAACTGGCTATCTTTCGCATGGCCTCGCGTCGCTGATTGGTGGAAAAATTTTGGTAAACCTCATCAAAAATTTCGACAAATTCCTTGATCCTAGACAAATACCCGCCGAGCTGCAAACCCCCTCTTTCATCCGATGATAATCTGCGAAAATTTGACAAATACACACAAAGCATGTCTTTCTGACCAGGCAGTACGATTCTCATCGTGTACTGAAAAAATATAATATTTAATATTTATATTTTTTTTTACAAATTACATTTGATTATGAAAAATTTTATATAAAAATATTTTTTATGAACAATGAAGCGGGAATTATAATACATGTATATGTTGTATATCAGGGTTTTCAACGAAAACTCTTATAAGTATATACGTAACATCACTTATTTAAAAATAACAATAAGTGATTTCCCCATACCCAATAATTTACATTCGCCTCTCGAAGTTATTTTAATAAAATAAACGTAGTTGTATTTGCTAACAAAGCCGAGATCTTAAATTAAAATAATGTCCTTATAAAATGGCGATTCAGGAAGAAAACTAACCTCACTATCAATAAATATAAAATTATTCTTTCTTACTTCTTTTGATCACGGACACGAAGAAAAAAATCCGAAAATTACCGAAATTTTCAAGAATTTTTTGATTATAGCACATTGAAAAAAATTATTTTTTTTTTTTTCGAAAAAAACGCATAAAACAATTTTCTAATCGAAAATTTGAACTTTTTTCTTGTCCGAGGAAAATTATACAAACGACAAACATCAAAATCGGATTGTTCAATCAATTTATATAACAAAAAATCAAAATAAAAAGTCTAGCTCTTCAAAACCAGAAATTTCCCTATAAACTTTCAAATTATAAAATCGCCAAGAAAATAAAACCGCTTAAGACCAAGTATCGCTTTTATAATATTTTATAAAAATAAAAATAAAATGAATAGAACTTTTTTGGATACTTTTGCATTTTTTTAAAAGCCACACTCTGCAATATTTTTCTCAATTTTTCGACAATTAACTCAATTATTTTGTAAAAAATATAAAAAATAGATATTTTTTCAACAACCACTATTTAAATGAACAATTTACCTCTAAAACAACGGCTTCGACAATAATTAAAATTGGCTCGGCAAAATCTGTGCCAATGCTTGGTAGGGCCTCTAAGTCCATCAGGCGTCGAAAAGCATCCGGGAACTGCATAGTAGATATACTCCTTGTTACCTCCGCACAATCGTCTACACCGACCGATCGTTAAAAATTAAGAAATTCTCGCTACCGAAATCTAAAAAATAATTTTTGTGGTTAAATCTTCGTCTCGTGTTATGAAAAACAGCAAAAACTGAACTAAAATCGTGTCCAAAAATTCTTCGTTATAAATTAATTTGTTTATGTTCCAACGTGATAATTCTAGAACATTTGTGAATAAAATTAACATGGAATAATCGCAAATAAAGTATCTCTCAGCGAAAATTCACGACGATTCAAGATTTACAAATTTTAGCAATTAAGGGGGTAGTCGGGTTTAACCCTCAGGGTCTCACCAACTTATTTGAAGCACTTCTACGAGAAAACTTTAATTAAGATAAAGCATGGTAGTCCTCACCTTCCAGATACATCCAGAGCTCGAAAATTAGGCTAAAACAATAAATAAATTGTTATACGCAATTTCGCCACCCTGTCCTTATAACCTAAGGACCAAATTTAATCACCATCTCCTCCTGACATGGGCCTTCTCGTCTGCCGGTCGCGTTGATCACAAAAAACAACTTTCAAATTAAAAAACCTTTTCTCTAATGTACACCTATCAGGGGGGGTCTCCCGGAGAGCCGCTTCGATATTTTGATATGAGGAGTTTTATACCAGTTTTCGGTCTAAGTCAGCTAAATGCCGTCCAAAAACCGCTTACATGGGGGAAATCTCAAAAATCATACTAATACGACTCTGGCCGCTGAAAAGCACCTCCGGGATATCTCTAAAGAGCTCTATCGTGTAAAATTGTCGCTCTTTTTCCACACTGTGGTTTTTTATTGAGCTTTCGTTATCTTCCCTAAACCTTTATCTGTAAAAAATCCATTGTGCAATTTATATTTCCTGTAAATTGACAATAAATGAGTTTCAGTTAAAAGAAAAAAAATCGCACTGTCTAAGACAGTCTGTCTTCCAAATTATGTTTAACCCTCCGAAGCATATAAAAAAACGTTCCGCCAAGGCATAATAGCCTTTCAGGAGGCTAAACTTTGAGCGTTGGTTACAGAAAACTTTTATAAGATAAACCATCAATTTCTCCTTTATGATCAAGTTGAACAGTTAAATTTTCAAAAAAATTTTAAATATTCTAGAAATTGTATGTTCAATTCTAGAAAAAAAAGTTTGAAAAGCAATGTTAATTAAACCACGTGATACTACCTCAT
>SCLH01003722.1:0-27811 GCA_004367855.1 Oikopleura vanhoeffeni
GACGCCAGTCTGCCACATCGCTGCTACCCCCTTAACCCCATTAGCCGCAAAGTCAGTTGGCAGCATTTTCAGCCAACTAAGCCTAACTATCACCAAGTATCTTATAATAATTTTAATTGTAAATCAAGAGTAAAATTTAGAAGATTCACTAAAAATAATGTTGACTTTTTTCGTTTTTACTACCAGATGACCAAATATCAAATATTTGAGAGTTTCCAAAATTAATTAGGAGCGAAATGAGCCACATTAAACTGTTGTAACCCAAATTTTGATGTTTTTTCTATCAGCTCTCACTGAGAACTTTTCAGTCATGAATACACTTCACTGTGGACTATGATAATGTAATTAATACATTAAATAAATTGATTTATTGTCTCTCATTGTTCAAACTGTAGAATAAAAAGACGTGAGAATTTTCAATGTAAAATCTTTCGACTGATTTAACATAAATGCGAATTTTAGTTATACACATATCAATGATATGATATCATAGTATCTGAAATTGAATTCTAAATGATTGATAATCATGGATTATAAGAAATTATAACAAAATTTTCAGGTATTAATTAATTAATTTAAATAAATGAGTCAGATGAATTAAATAAGTCGAATAAATCAAATAGTAAGTTTAATTAATTATTAATTGATTACAACCTTTCACTTAGTTGAATCAAATACGTATACTATAAATTTTGTTGCCTAGAATTTGAAATTAGGTTCATTATTTGATTATTATATTAAAAAATGGTTTCATTTATGAGGTTTCAGATTTTATTCTATTTCAAATTAAAATTTTACAAATTAAAAATTTATAATAAGAATTTTGAAATCTTATATTTTTGTCCGACAATGTCAAATAGATTATTATACAATCCACTCAGAGGGCACCGACGTTTTACACAAAAGATTCGTCATCTATTCCTATTATGTTGAATGGGCCAATCTCTGAAAGCCAATCAGAGACGCGTGATTCTCGCACGCTAGAAGCGGGACGTTATCGAGTTCAATTTAATGTAGTATGCGAAATTATTTATTTGAAACTAATTTACCGCGTGAATTTCAAGCGACGTCCAGACTTGAGGTGATCAGAAACTATTTTATCGAACAATAGGCTCTGAATCTAGCCTCAACTCACCTCCATTATCGACAAATAAATTTGTGTCTCGATGATACTTGAAACTCACGCGATAATTCAATATATAAATTTATTTTAAACTTCTTTTATTAAATTTTAATTCATGATTAAATAATTTGAGACCATAACCGCACTTGATCAAAAATATTCATTGACGACTTGAAATAATTAGTTTTTACACTTTAACGTCTAAATTGGTGCTCTGTGGATATGATAAAAAATTCTGCATTTTTCAAACTTTTTGGATATATAAAATGCGTACCTGACCGATTTAGAACAACCGCAAATAACCTTGTCTTGGAATTGTGGTACTCGTATGGCGCGACATGTCGTAGGAATCTGTATTTTATAATAAAAATAGTCTCTAATCAATCATATCAAAAGAACTGCGATGTTATAAATCGTGTAAAAATCACTTAATCTCGTTATAAAAATTGTTTAAAAACTGATCAAAAAAGATAAAAAAAAATACCTGTCCAGGAGGATTCTTACTCCCCCATTTTGGAGTTCTTCGTCTTATTTTCTCGGTTTTCATCGGTTGAATAATTAAAATTTCTCTTCGAAAATATTTCGGTGTGAATTGGCTGGTTCAAGTGCAAATTTGGCGAAATTATTTTTCTTCAGTCAGAGACGATTGAGCCCCGAGGCAAAACAGGGGCAGTTTTGACGACGTCAGCCATTTTATCTTATTCACGGAAAGAATCCACCTTTATTAACAATCATCATTTTCATTTCTCTATAATTACGCGAAATGGATAAAATGTCATAAGTTTTGCACGTGACGAAATTAAGGGCGAACTTTTGAGGAATGTTCGAGTTTTTTTTTACAAAATTCAATCCTGACAAAAACCAATCCAATTTTTTATTGAGAAGTAAGAGACTCTCCCTTGCAAAATCAAATCTACGATTGTTTGACCCAGAGCTTATCAGGCAAACAAAAATAACATTGGCATTGGTCTCGCAGTCATATATTCACCAGGTGGCGCTCCGGCGCCATTCGTGAATATATCATATTTCAGTAATTTAGCTCTTGCGACAGTAGGGTCTAAAAATTTTTCCTGACAATAACCTTAAAATTTCAAAAATTCTATTGGAAATTTTTGTATTCAACAATTACTCTTCAAAAAGTTAAATTTTTAATTTCGTTCAATTTTGCAGGATTTTTTTCTGTTAATTTTTATCGAACTGTTTCTCGTTAATTATTTATGGGTGCTAAATTTGCGCATTTTTGAGCTTTCTGTTAATTTTTAGCCATATTTGACATATTGATGAACAGTATACATTTTTACACATCTTTCAAAAGGGCCTTTTCATGAATTTTCGCTGGTAACAAATGTTATGCCAAAATAGTTACTGATATTTAAAATGAATTCTGTAAAGTGTTCTCCGAATCATATAACGGAATTCGTAGATTAGACGCAGCTCAGTTTTATTAATGTGTTGTTAGTATAATATTATTGAGAATTAAATACTAATATATTTTGTCTTGATGTAAAACGTATTCATTTGGGGAGCATACCATAACGCCTGACAATTCTGAAGCCCGCGATTTGTGCCGCGAGCTGTGCCGCGAAAAGTAAATAAAGTTGCGCAGTAGGAAGTTAAATCAANTTAATTATTTCGAAATAACTTTAACAATTTTTGCATTCAATTATGTTAAAAAAATTAAAACAATTTAATTCAATTTTATAACAATTTATTTTGTATACAAATAAATAGAACAGTTTTTCGCCGTTAGATGATTTTACAGTCCAATCTGCAAATGAACTTTCGTCGATTATTTCATCAAAATTTATAAAAAATCTTGCTCGCGAATTTTCGTCTGGTTTTTTTGAAACAATTAGGTTTTCGCGGTTTGGAGTAACAGTAATAAAAGCATGGCAATTGCTTGATCTGATATTTCTTTTGTATACTCATTAATAAAATGCTATTTTTATTAACAAGTTTTGCACGATATTGGAAAAATTGCCCATTTTCTTTCGCATGAAATATCAGAGAATTTTGTTTTTCTCCTCTTGTCACATATAAAATTTCAGGTATTTTTCGTGTACCTTCACATGAATTAATACGTGATAAGTATGGTACTTCACGATTTGAATTCATTTTTTTATGATTATGATTAAATTTCTGATCAGTTATATGCAATTAAAAATACGGCGAAAGTGGTTTGAGTTTTGTTAATTGCTCTTATGTTCCGGAATTCACTTAAGTTTTTAAAAATGTTTTTAATTGAAAGTCAACTCCAAGCTGTTTTTTCCAACTTTTACCCGAGTGTTTTTCCCGCCGCGCGATATTATTTACTATTTGCGCGGCACAACTCGGACAAGCTGCAAGTCAGATTGTCCCAGGCGTTCGGTATGCAACCGTGTAATAGGCGCCATTTTCTTTAGATAGTAAAGACATATTAATATCAAAACCGCAATTTGAAGTAAATTTTTATCTCAAAAAAAGTTGTTTTTCTCTACTTTTTTGCCATTTTTGACCATTTTTCAATTGGGAAAAACAACTTTCAATCAAAGGAATTTTTTAATTACACCTAAAAACAAGCCTTTTAGCGGCTTACACGACAATGTTGAAGTTTTATTTAATATCGTCTTTAAAAATTCTGATGTCGGGTTAATTGGAAATGGAGTTCCAATGAAGGTGGGTTTTAGTATTTCACAGATAGTCAGTTATGTTAGAAAATTAAAAATATAAACGTTTTGCAAGAATGACATTTTAATTGAAGATAAAAAAAAATTTTCCACATTTTTTTCTTTCAATTTATCGCTCTGAAAAATGTACCAAATCTGCAGGACTTATGACCCCTTTCAAAGATTCTTAAGGGATATACTTCAAAGTCCATTAAAAAAATAATTTTTCATCCTTTTTGAAAGTGCTTTCTGACATAATCCCGCATATTTCCAAAATGTTACATCCCAAAAGCCTCAACATGTCGAATACACATTTTTAAACGTAGAACTGAGGTGGTATTAATTCATCAACAATCTTAATTCATCAAAAAAGGTTAATTAACCTTTTTTTGATTAATCAACTTTTTTTTGATGAATTAAGATTTTTGATGAATTAATACCACCTCCGTAGAACTAACTATTTTTATCACTGTTTTTGAATCCAACGAAAGGATGAGGGGAGGGTCTTTATCTACTGGTATCCAGTGCGATTCAATAACTGGTATACCTCAAATGCCCCTTACTGGTTCTTGCAGAACATCGAGTCGAAATCGAGAAAATATGTCCGGATTTCCCCCAACTGGATCATTTAAACCAAAAATGACAGAAGAACCTTATCAAAAACCTCCAAGTTGTGCAAGTGATAAAAAGATTCACCTGCAATTAATGGCTCTTGCAAATTTTCAAGGATTTTGGGAATATAATGATGAACTCCTGAAAATAGCTCAAAAGTGGGATTCCATAATCACTCGAAAATGCGTTGATAAGGTAAGGCTAAATTTTTACATGGAATTTAAGGGGGGGTCTTGTATCCTAAAAATAAATCGAAAGTGACGGATGGCTGGTCAAATCAGAAACGTGCTTACAAAACTGACGGAATTTTTTTCAAAATGTATCTCCTCCCGGAGTTTTCAAGGTACAACAATGATTCATGACTTTAATTAACCGGACAGAACGTAAGCAAGTCACAATAGAGCGTTTTTATAAAAATCGTTGATTTGGTTTCAGTATTACCAAAAACGATATTTTGACGCTATTTTTGGGGTCTAAATCAAAATTTATTTCCTCCCTGGATTTTAAAGTCACACTTTCGAAACCAACATGAATCTCGCAATCGTCTATATTTTCATAAAAAAACCATTAAAATAAAATTTGGAAAATTTCTTTTTAGAGCCTCATTTTGCGACGACCACCCCCTTAAGCAGGTGGCTTAAATTTTGGTTTATTTTGGGTGGAATTATAATATAATTTTAGTTTTGTACAAAAAACCACGCCACACCAGGAATAATTCCGATTTTCAATCATTTGGAATTTTCCAACATTGCAACAACCCCTCAAATAAATAAGAATATTTACTTGATTTGTTTTTCAATTTCATTTTTGTGTCATGCACTCAATGTGAGACCTTCATTTGCTGAAAAATACCGACAAATTGTAGCCATCTGGTTTCAAAAATTAATTTTAGCTACGACCTGCTGATATGAGTGATATTTTACTGGTTTCTTCTTTGACTTTAGTTTTGCTATCCATATTTGCTGCAGATTTTGGCGACGAATGGTCAATGATGAAACGAAAAGTTTTAAAATTCTTGAAGCAACAAAAGGATTTTGATGTTGAAATCTTAAAATCTCTGGAAATCAACTTTATGATAGCTTTGAAACAGCCCAATCCACATAATAGGATTTTTAGATAAATCCGCAATCAAAACATCTGTAATAATTCAACTTTTCGTAATTCTATAACTTTCTTATCGGGAAGCTGATTTTTTGCTACTGGTTGAGTTAATCATTTCCTATAGGCTTGAGCGGACCAAAAAAGAGAGGTCACGTGTCAAAAGTGTCACGCACGTGAATTCTCTTTTTCATTAAAAACAAATTATATTTATGAAATATGCATCAAAAAAAGAACTTTAACCTCCTCACACCCAGAAACGAGAACTTCGCCTCAACACCCAAAAGCGCTACTAAAGGCAATACTTTGAGCGCTTATTCACGGAGAAACGGGAAAATCAATTACTTAGTTATCACTGATTGAGATCAAGGATTAAAATAAGTGAACAACACCCGTAAGATTTTAAAATTTTCCGAAGAGTTTGCTTAGACTAGAAACTTGCGGAGAGAAAAAAGAGGTTTACTCACCCTAGTATTTCTTGAAAAACATACATTTTTTACAATACATATAGTTACAAAAGTTTAGGATGAAACTTTAGCTATTAAAAGCTGGTCTAAAATTTGATAATATGATATCTTAATCGCTTTACAAAACAATTATTGTTATACGCCGCGCGTTCCGAGAATAGTATGCAGTGAAAATGTGAAAAATATTGCTAATCAGCTGAAAACTCAAAACTCAGTACCACCTTAGTTCTATATTTGATGATTTCTCCTTTTAGTCGCTCTATTGGGTTAAGATTTGCCGTCAATTGCTTTCAAAAAAATAATTTTTTGAAAAAATTTTTCCTTCATATTAATTTGAGTGTCATAAAAATCGACTTGTTGAAAAATTATTCTTCGTAATGAGATGCAGAAAAATGAACTGCTATATCAAAAAAATCTTTAAATACTTTCCTAAAACTTTGCTTCCTCATAATTTCGCATATATGTATCGTTTTCACACAATTAATTTTTTTAAGAATTTTGACGAAAAATCCTTAAAAAAGTAGGAAAAAATAACTTTCGAACGGCTTCATGTATAAATTTTCAACAATATTTTTGAAAATGAAATTGCAAACTCTCTGACATGTTTGAATTGTAGGTCTGTGACGATGTTATTTCTCGGCCGTTTTTGGCTCCCGAAAATTTTGTTTGTCTTTAGATGTCAAAGGGTGTGAGGGGGTTAAACGTTTTAAAAAATATCAAAATATTAATATCCGAAGAGAATGGATAACTCAACCAGTATTAAGGCTGTCCAAGGTGATGCAAATTCCAATGCTCCAAAAATCTCAAACATTTTTTTGTACATTTGAAGATATTTGAAAATTTTGTCTCGATGACGAGTTAATTTTTTTTGAAAAAATTGTTTCAGCCCGATTTTGATGAGTTCGACAAAATAAAGACCCCTATTTATTCTTTGTAAATTTTACACTTTCGCACAAAGAAGCAATAAATGTCTTGTAATTTTCAACTATCGTTCATACGATTCGTTCTATATAATTTCCAAAACTAACTATCAACTGAATATCAAAAAAATAACAGCTAATTCTTAAAATTATCTTCTTTATGTCTTACTATAAAAACAGATTAATAAAACTCTATACAAAGTAATAAGTGAGTAATCTTTGACTCCCCTGCAAATTTTTTAAATTTGCAGTGAAGCCAGGAAAACTCCACTTTCACTCTGCTTTTCGCATCTGTTATTTAACTTTGTACATAATGTAAATAAATAATGGTTTTTTACATAATTTAGAGATTTTTTTTTAAGCAATGTAAAAGACTTTATAAATCACGCAATATAATATCCGAGATATAATATCCACCTTTCACAAAAATCCGGAATATTTGGGCCCTTACTACTAAATCACACACAACGTTAACTATACATGGCCCAAATATTCGGGATAGTGTGACAGCTGGATATGAATTTAAACAACAATTATTGCGGATAGTTATTGGCTGCATTTTAAATAGGATGAGAAGTACAAATACCGTTAAACCGGTTGACCCTTGTGGAGCAATAAAAAAAAGTTCCGCCAAGGCACCAGAGCCACAATTGGTTTCTACTTTGAGAACGTTGGTTTAACGAAAAGCTTAAAGATTGAAATTTCAATTTTTTCTGCATAAAGAAGTTGAAAGGTAATATTTGCATCCGATATTTTATACTCTAGAATTTAAATTTTTAGTTCCAGAAAATATAGTGAGAAAAGCAAGGTATACCATATCACGTGATACACGGTCACAGTTGTCTTCACAAGTTAAATTCTGTCGGAAACGATGCACAAGTATCTGGCCTTACCGTCATAGTTTTGTCCCGCTTTGATTTCTATTTTCTAATCAAAAGTAATTTATAAATAAGTCAAAAATTTTGGATGGAAAAATCATGATTTTGATGAAAAATTTCTATTTTAGAAATTTCACTTCCGAAAAAACATATCTGCCCCTAGATACCAATAATTTTTTATAATAACTGTTATGCATGCACAAAAACTTTCCTTAAAACTGGTTCATCTCACATTTGTATTTTATGTCTACTTCCGAAATAATCTACCGGAAGTGAAACATAAGCGTATAATCCTATAAATCAACTCCCCGTAATACTGGAACCAAACATTCGCAAAAAATCAATTATTTTTTTGGAACCGAATCAAAATTCTTTAAAGTGTTCGAAAGAAAAGATTTACGATCCCTTTTTTGCCTTTTTTGGATGATTTTTGGTATGCTTGAGCCACTATTGTGGCTATGTGCTCACAAGTTTGAAAGAACTCAAAAATTTTGTCGTCCGGTATTTTAATGAAATTATCTCATAAACCTGAAAATTCTATTTGATTATCGTTTTAACAGAAATCACACGCGTTTTTCAAATGTTTTAATCATTACCTCCTAACGAATGTTAATTCATTTTCGATCGAATTTTATATTTCAAAAACGTGCTTGGTAGCAGGATTTTAAAAAATGAAGAAAAACTCTTTGCATGGTTTTTTGCTCCAGAGGGGGTGTTGACCTAAAAAAAAAGCTACCTAAATTTTGGGCATTTTCAAATCATTCCGACTCAATGTGCGAAAGAAGTTTTCACTTAGTGAAACATAATCGCAAACTTATCGATATCAGAATCTGATTATCAGATCCACTAAAAAAGTTTAACACAAATATGCAGAAAACTCATAAATCCGATTATGTCATCATAATTATGACTGATTTTGAACTTTAAAAATAATGATAGTATTCAATAGTATACAAATCGTTAAAATGAAGCGAGTTACTCGCTGCGAGTACCAAATTTTCAGAAAGTTATTGTTATAAAACAGAGAAAAATAATGTTAGCGAGAAGCACAAGTTCAAGGCAAATATCAGCACCGCGCCAAGGCCACCAATTAAGGAAATTTTAGATTCATATAAATCACTAAAGCTTCTATTTATAGAGGAAATTAAAAAAAATTAAAGGGAAAAATTTAACTGGAAATATCCTTTATATAATTATAGGATTATTTTCATGATATAAATTATGCTGACCACATATTTTGTTATCTCATTTAAAGAACAAAAAAAAATCTATAATGATAGTTCAGCAATTTTGGCAACTGATTGCCACAATCGTGGTGTACAAGTTTAAAAATTTTAACGATTAAATTTTTTTATTTTGTTAGGTGCAAAATTGATTGCCAAAAAAAGCATTCGAGCAACATTTTTCATTTTACGATCTAATAAAATTTTTTTGCGTATTATTTGAAAAAATAATTTGATTGGTGACCACATTGTTAAATGGCTACACGACAACAATGAAGAGGGGAATTTACATGCCAGGAATTTACATGTATATCATGCGAAAAATCTTTTTCGGTTTCACTAAAATATAAATTCGCCTCACGCGCACTTTGCGGTCACACTTGACCCTACTTATAATACCCGTCCACCAGAAAACCGATAGTTGTGCATTTTTGGTACTTTAAAATTATTGAATATCACCTCCGTACCGGAAGCTGTACTTTACTGGTACATTTTGATTTAGCCGGAAAATCCGATAACGCTGCAAATTCAACAATTCTTGAGAAAACCCTTGGCGTTCCAGTCATTTTTTTTGTCACAAACTTCCCATACGAACTCGAGGACTAAAAGGTCACTTTTCGCACCTTGGAAAAGAAAATCTCAGAATGAATTGTTATCCTTAGTCTTAAATAACCACAATCAAATTCTACGAGATGAGCAAATAAATCGGTACCCTTTTTGACTTTCAAAATTTCTTATTCCAAATCGTCTTTGTTCTCAAAGAGAAGATATTTGATATCACGATAATTGTTGATTTTTTTGTTCGTACATGTTTATGCCCAACAAAGCTTTTTACAGATTTTTTAATGTTAACATTCTGTGGCTGACGGCCAAACTTGTGAAGTACCTTTTCATTCCGACACTTATAAATTACGATTTCCATAGCAAATTTTTATTTGATCTTGGATAGGCTCGACATAAAACCAAAGTCTTGGCTTGAGACCCTGGTTAATCATGTTCAAACTTTCGACCATAAAAAAATGAATGAAATTTAGATGAACAAAATAGGGGAAATTTATTTTTAAAATTATCATCAATAGAAAATTTAAATGTTTCAAGTTCGATCAAAATCTACTGGATAATTTAGTATGGATTTTATGGCAAACTTGAATTGTACATGAATTTTGAATCGTTTGTTTATCACACACTTATTCACAGATTATGGGTCAAAATTGAATAAAGCCTTGATTATCATGAGTTTACTCAAAATTTTAATCAGCGGATAGCAATTAAGAATGAATAGACAATTTCAGAAATTAATTTCTGCCCATAGACGATGGTTTTGTAAAATATCCCTTGTTCACAGTGTGAACTTCACCACTAATGCTAATCTAGGCAGCTCAATTATTAAAGTTAAATTGCCTATTGAGTTGGCTAATTTCATTAGTTTGAACCAGGGATCGGCAGAGTTTGCTCTAGTCTGCTCTAATTCACTCTTTCAGGTCAAAGTCAGAGCAGATCTCATGTATTTTTCACCTCGAACCCCTAGGCAAATTTTTGGGGAGTGAAGCTTAGTCCAAATTTGCCATCAGATTATATCCGAATAGCTTGAAACTGTTTGAGAGCAGAGCGGAGCAGCCATTTGAGAAAATTTGCCGACCTCTTGGTTTGAACAGGGGATATCCTTTTTCAAACCAAAGTGAATCTTGAAAATGAAGGTAATCTCTATAGCGCGTTGTTCAAATCCCACTAATGTTGTCTTAGTGATTGTCTTGGGTATGATTATAGGGCAAGGTGCTTGAATATTGGGAGCCCAAGTTGATTGGTGCGTAATCACTAAGACAACCCTAGTGGGATTCGAACACGCGCTGTAGAGATCACTCTCATTTTCAAGAGTTCACTTTGGTTGGAAAAAGGATATCCTGAAAAAATAGCAACTGACCATCAGTATAACTATATCAGTATATACAACAAAAAATCACCCTTACTAAGATTGAATAATATCAGTTATTGGAAGACCTCGAAGAAAATTTTGGACGAGCTAAATGGTCGAACTTATACGCATGATGAAGAAAACAATTAACAAATTAATTAATGTTATCACAAATATTATAATAGTTTGCTAAAAGCTAAATCCAGAAACTACTGAACATAGCAAGAAATACTCTCAATGTCATAGCAAAGCTTTAGGTAAAAATAGCTCACCAAATTAATATTAAATTTTACTAGTAGGCGGGATATCTAGGTTCTCGCGATGCGCATTTGCGTTGACTTTATTTTCAGTGCCTTAACTTGGTCAACGACCTTATTTTCGATGTCCTAATGGTCTTAGGGTTCCCTTATTTTTATTTCCTTTTATAGTTAGAGCTCACAACCTGTGAGTCACGAGCATAAAATCAGCTACCCGATAAAACATTTTTAATAAAGAAAAATGAGGACCCAGGCTAATTTTGGCGACAAAACATTTTGGTCAATTTTTTTTGGTGCAAACACCTTGGTGGCACTGCTTCGAGCGGTAAAATTATTCTATCCAAAATAAAGATAAATGCATATATTTTTTGACCAAAGATTTTTAAGCGCAAAAAACCACTCTAGAACCTGAATTTTCAGATTTATTGGACGTTTATATCGAGTGGCGTTTTTTGTTTGGAACTCTATGTATATATTATAGCTCTAATACAAGAAAGTGAAACAAATCAAGGCATTATTTTTTTTAGATTTTTGACAAAAAATGAGTTTCCATGAAAGATTACACGCCAAAAATAAGGGAAAAACAATTTGCTTTTTTTGACGAAATTCAGTGACTTTATATTCAATCTTATTATCCATTTTTCTCTTTTTTTATTAATAAAAAAGGGTTTGCCTTTCTGTTTTTTTCAATTAAATTGTATATAAGAATATGTATATATATATCCTTTTCTCAACTAAGTCCATCTTTAAATTCTTGCTATCTCTATAGCGCGTGTCGAACCCACATGTTGTCGTAGTGATTGTCTAAGTGATTGCTTGAGTGATTACACACCGATCAACTTTGGTGGTCCCAATATCAAGCACCTTCCTATAATCATACTCAAGACAATCACTAAGACAACATTAGTGGGATTCGACCACGCGCTATATGAGTAAACAAGCATTTTTAAGATAGACTTAGGTGTGAGAAAAGGATATGTTTCCAAACGCACAAAACAGGCCCAAATGACAAAATTTTTGTTCGAAATTTTGGATTTCAGTGGTACTCTAATAGATCATGTTCTAAATGATCGAGTAAGTTGTACATTTTCAGGCTTTGAGCTTGCCAGAATATGGGAAATCCTTCGCTTGATAACCGTCGAATTTCGCTGATTAATTTTTATTCCTGACATTGAAGATTCGTTATTGATGGCTGAAGATGACATTGAAGAAGCACTTCATCTTTTGACTGAATCGGAAATGACGAGAAAAGTAAAATTTCAAAATCAAATTCTGAATCAAGATGCTGGATGAAATCAAAATAAGCTTTTGGGTTACGATTGAGGAGTTGGATAAAAATCTAGAAACGTATAAAAATAACGAGGAAGACTTGAAGAAAGAAATAAAAAATTTGGAAATTGAATTTGAGATCATGATGTTGAATATCAATCTAGAATTCGGAATTGACAAAAAGGTTGAAAATGGGAAGGAATGGATTAAATTGATCGATTTTTTCTTTATAAATTTTTGAAAGAAAACTAGTTTTTTCATTTTTAACAACAATTAATGACCAAAAATTTATTTTTTACGCACAAATTATAGCCCGAATTTAATCTATCACTTTTTAATTCATTATTGTAAAAATTTTTGCAAACATTTGGTAATTTCTGAAAGCTATCAGAAAATACTTTAATTCGGAGAAAAATTTTATATTTATTTGTCATTTTAGCAAATAAAAGTGTATATCATAAACAGTATATATTGAATTTATAAATCGGCAAAACTTAGGTTTTCAAGATTTTTTTGGATTAGTGCGCACCGTCGAAACAACAGGAAGACTATCGTCCAACACAGGGATCGGGTGACTTCTTCTTTAATTCACTCTTTCAGTCTATTTCAGAGCAGATCTCGTGTTATTTTGCAACTAAAACCCCTAGGCAACTTTTTTGGGAGTGAAGTTCCAACTTAGTGCGACCCGGGGGCGGGATCACCCCAAAACGCACAGTGCCTAGAATGATAATTGTAAAGGGCGCACTTTTCTGTCTCAGGCTCTGGGCCTGAATCTGGTTTATTAAAACTTTTAAGTCTACCAATAAGGCAATTTTAGGTAATTTTTACAAAGAATTTATTAACAAGTTTCTTAACAAAAGAATATACCCATTTTTTGACAAAAAATTGATGGGCAAAATTCAAAATGTAAGCAGTAGTTCATATCATTTCTCAAATCTATAAATGAAAAAAAATAATAATTCGATTTATAAAGTACTTCTTGCCTTTTGATTTTCAATCACAATTGTTTTGACTCCTCATCTATTTTTATAAATACGCAAAAGTTTGCCAATTATTTGTTACTAATTATATCAAAAACAACTTCAAATTTCGAAAATGTCCATAATTAGTACTTTTAGATGTCAGTTTTCAAAATTTTTGAGTTCAGAATCAGCTCATTATTTGCGATAAATAAGAGCATTAATTTTATATTATCTAGGATATATTTATAACCGTGTATTATTAAATATTATGAAAAGTACTGGACTCTTATGTTTCTCATTTTTATCAAATATATGAACTACTGCTTACATTTTGAATTTGCCATCAATTGGAAGATTCAACCCTTATTTTATAAATCGCAGCAAAATTTACATAATTATATATTTAACTTTTGATATCAAAAATAAAGTTCAATTTCGCAAATGTCCAAATTAGTCAAAAAAATGGGATATTCTTTTTGTTAAAAGAACTTGTTCCAAAATGTTTAGGAAAACAATACTTTAAAAATTGCCTTAGTTAGGTGGAACTTAAAAGTTTAATAAAACAGATTCAGGCCCAGAACACCTGAGACCAGAAGTGCGGCCCTTTACAAATTGTGATTCTCGTGCACCACTCTAACACTTTTTTGTCATCGACGCCCAAGAGTCGTGCGCTTTGGGGCGACTCGGGGGCCCTGGTCCCAACGTATTTACCTAATTTTAAATTAATTTTCGACCAATTAACGCGCTGAAAATGAATAATTCCTGTAACGAGAAAATTAAGCTTTTTTTTTCTTTATATCTGGTAAGATTTTTATTATAAGGTTTTTTTGTTAGATGAAGGACAGAAAAAATGTTACATTAAAGTACAGGTAAATAATACAGTAAAAGAAGATGCACAGTTTATTTTGAAAAAAAAACAAAAATAGGAGAGGTGATTATTTCATAATATTAATATACTTTCTCTTATTTAGCTTATTACTTGCTTATTTTGTGAAAAAAAGCGCACAGTTCAGGGTTTTAGCCCAATTTTTAGCTAGTTCAGGGGTTTTGATTTAACGACTCTGATTTTAATAAAGGCCTTAGAGAGGCATTAAAAATTTCGAAATTGAATACGGGGTTGATAATAAGTGTAACAAGAACCCAATCACAAATTTTTTTTTCGAAATGTCGCAATTTTTTCGATTTTTTCAAGTATTCTTTAAAAAGATGAAAGTTAAAAAAATTTTGTTCGAATTTGGACCGCAAAAACCTCCAAAATATCGTCTTGGACCTAAGCCAACTTTCTCATCAGTGTTTTACTGGCTTTCTTTTTGAGCCTACTTTTCCAAAAAACGAAGCACTTTTTTCGGGAAATTTTTTCGAAAATGACCAAAAAAATCATAATTTTCGAGTTTTTAGCGTGGAAATTGCACAAAAAACGTGTCTTAATCTCTGAAACAAATGTTATGAAGAATACTTTATGAAAATTTGAGTCGTTTTGCAAATGACGATTTGAAATAAGGAATTTCAAAAGTCAAAAAGGGTTTTCAATGTGTTTAATGCTATTTCTTGTAGAGATTTTTTCTGGTTCATTTCTTAAGACTGGGATTTTTTTTCGTTTTTTTAAAATGTTTTTCTAAAAAATATTGATTTTAAGGTCAAATTTTAAATATTGATTTTAAGCGTCAAATTTTTCATACTACTTTTAGCCAGCTGTAAAAGTTGCAAATCAAGGGAGCTTAGCGCACTTCTTCTTTTTTCTGCAATCAGGAGAAAAAGCTGATTTCAATGTCAATTTTTTTTGATTAAGGCACAATGACACCCGGTCAAACCAACCATGACCGGTAAAAGTTCAAGGTTAAATCTCAAAGTTCATCCTTGGAGACTTGAAAGTACTTCAAAAGGAATCGGAAGGGTCGATTTTTGATGAAAATATTAGCAACTATGTGGTCAATTAATGTAACTGAAGTCGATAGAGAGCAATTATGACCATTTTTGCTTCTGAGCGACTTCAGTGCATGATTGACCCTATGTTTGCTAAACGTTCTCAGAAAATGACCTTCTCGATTCTTTTGAGAGGTACTGTGAGTCTATACGATGAGAACTTGAGATTGACCTTGAGTTTGACCCAGTTTTTGCGCTCTAGCGACGCTTTCAGTACATAATTGACCTATAGTTGCTGATATTTTTCATTAGAAAGTCGACCCTTTCGATTCTTATGTAGTACGTTTCAAGTCTCCACAATTGAACTTGAGATTGACTTGAACTTTGACCGTTGTGGTTGACCGCGGTGGTCATTGTACTTCTTAATCAAAAAACTGTGAAATTGTATCAGCCTTTTTCTCCTGCATAGCAGAAAAAAAAGAAGTGGCGCAGCTCCTGATTTGCAACTTTTTACAGCTGGCTAAAGTAAGTCATGGAAAATTGGACCTTAAACTCGTAACTTTTAGAACATGGAATCTGTTACCAGACTTGGATTTCCGGCAACTAGTGACATTCTTTAAAATCGAGCCATATAAGCAAGAGTTTCAATTAATCTAACGAACATTTTCTATAACTCAAAATAATATTCAGCTAATTTTNGTTAAACGTTTAAAAAATATCAAAATATTAATATCCGAAGAGAAATGGATAACTCAACCAGTATTTAAGGCTGTCCAAGGTGATGCAAATTCCAATGCTCCAAAAATCTCAAACATTTTTTTGTACATTTGAAGATATTTGAAATTTTGTCTCGATGACGAGTATTTTTTTTGAAAAAATTGTTTCAGCCCGATTTTGATGAGTTCGACAAAATAAAGACCCTATTTATTCTTGTAAATTTTACACTTTCGCACCAAAGAAGCAATAAATTTCTTGTAATTTTCAACTATCGTTCATAACGATTCGTTCTATATATTTCCAAAACTAACTATCAACTGAATATCAAAAAATAAACAGCTAATTCTTAAAAATTATCTTTCTTATGTCTTACTATAAAAACAGATTAATAAAACTCTATCAAAGTAATAAGTGAGTAATCTTTGACTCCCCTGCAAATTTTTTAAATTTGCAGTGAAGCCAGGAAAACTCACTTTCACTCTGCTTTTCGCATCTGTTATTTAACTTTGTACATAATGTAAATAAATAATGGTTTTATTACATAATTTAGAGATTTTTTTTTAAGCAATGTAAAAGACTTTATAAATCACGCAATATAATATCCGAGATATAATATCCACCTTTCACAAAATCCGGAATATTTGGGCCCTACTACTAAATCACACACAACCGTTAACTATACATGGCCCAAATATTCGGGATAGTGTGACAAGCTGGATATGAATTTAAACAACAATTATTGCGGATAGCTTATTGGCTGCATTTTAAATAGGATGAGAAGTACAAATACCGTTAAACCGGTTGACCCTTTGTGAGCATATAAAAAAAAGTTCCGCCAAGGCACCAGAGCCACAATTGTGGTTCTACTTTGGAACGTTGGTTTACAGAAAGCTTAAAGAATTGAAATTTCAATTTTTTCTGCATAAAGAAGTTGAAAGGTAATATTTGCATCCGATATTTTATACTCTAGAATTTAAATTTTTAGTTCCAGAAAATAATAGTGAGAAAAGCAAGGGTATACCATATCACGTGATACACGGTCACAGTTGTCTTCACAAGTTAAATTTCTGTCGGAAACGATGCACAAGTATCTGGCTACGTCATAGTTTTGTCCGCTTTGATTTCTATTTCATAAATCAAAAGTAATTTAAAATAAGTCAAAAATTTTGGGATGGAAAAATCATGATTTTTGATGAAAAATTTCTATTTTAGAAATTTCACTTCCGAAAAAACATATCTGTCCCTAGATACCAATAATTTTTTATAATAACTGTTATGCATGCACAAAAAACTTTCCTTAAAACTGGTTCATCTCACATTTGTATTTTATGTCTACTTCCGAAATAATTCTACCGGAAGTGAAACATAAGCGTATAATCCTAATAAATCAACTCCCCGTAATACTGGAACCAAACATTCGCAAAAAATCAATTATTTTTTTGGAACCGAATCAAAATTCTTTATAATGTGTTCGAAAGAAAAGATTCTACGATCCCGTTTTTTGCCTTTTTTGGATGATTTTAGGTATGCTTGAGCCACTATTGTGGCTATGTGCTCACAAGTGTTGAAAGAACTCAAAAATTTTGTCGTCGGTATTTTAATGAAATTATCTCATAAACCTGAAAATTCAATTTGATATCGTTTAACAGAAATCACACGCGTTTTTCAAAATGTTTTAATCATTACCTCCTAACGAATGTATAATTCATTTTCGATCGAATTTTATATTTCAAAAACGTGCTTGGTAGCAGGATTTTAAAAAATGAAGAAAAATCTTTGCATGGTTTTTGCTCCAGAGGGGGTGTTGACCTAAAAAAAAAGCTACCTAAATTTTGGCATTTTCAAATCATTCCGACTCAATGTGCGAAAGAAGTTTTCACTTAGTGAACATAAATCGCAAACTTATCGATATCAGAATCTGATTATCAGATCCACTAAAAAAGTTAACACAAAAAATATGCAGAAAACTCATAAATCCGATTATGTCATCATAATTTATGACTGATTTTGAACTTTAAAATAATGATAGTATTCAATAGTATACAAATCGTTAAAATTGAAGCGAGTTACTCGCTGCGAGTACCAAATTTTCAGAAAGTTATTGTTATAAACAGAGAAAAATAATGTTAGCGAGAAGCACAAGTTCAAGGCAAATATCAGCACCGCCGCCAAGGCCACCAATTAAGGAAATTTAGATCATATAAATCACTAAAGCTTCTATTTATAGAGGAAATTAAAAAAAATTAAAGGGAAAAATTTAACTGGAAATATCCTTATATAATGTATAGGATTATTTTCATGATAAATTATGCTGACCACATATTTTGTTATCTCATTTGAAAGAACAAAAAAAAATCTATAATGATAGTTCAGCAATTTTGGCAACTGATTGCCACAATCGTGGTGTACAAGTTAAAAATTTTAACGATTAAATTTTTTTATTTTGTTGGTGCAAAATTGATTGCCAAAAAAAGCATTCTGAGCGACATTTTTCATTTTACGATCTAATAAAATTTTTTTGCGTATTTATTTGAAAAAAATAATTTGATTGGTGACACAATTGTTAAAATGCTACGCGACAACAATGAAGAGGGGAATTTACATGCCAGGAATTTACATGTTTATCATGCGAAAATATCTTTTTCGGTTTTCACTAAAAATATAAATTCGCCTCACGCGCCACTTTGCGGTCACACTTGACCCCTACTTTATAATACCGTCACCAGAAAACCGATAGTTGTGCATTTTTGGTACTTTAAAATTATTGAAATATCACCTCCGGTACCGGAAGCTGTACTTTACTGGTACATTTTGATTAGCCGGAAGATCCGATAACGCTGCAAATTAACAATTCTTGAGAAAACCCTTGGCGTTCCAGTCATTTTTTTTGTCACCAAACTCCCATACGAACTCGAGGACTAAAAGGTCACTTTTCGCACCTTGGAAAAGAAAATCTCAGAATGAATTGTTATCCTTAGTCTTAAAATAACCACAAACAAAATTCTACGAGATGAGCAAATAAAATCGGTACCCATTTTTGACTTTCAAAATTTCTTATTCCAAATCGTCTTTGTTCTCAAAGAGAAGATTATTGATATCACGATAATTGTTGATTTTTTTGTTCGTACATGTTATGCCCAACAAAGCTTTTTACAGATTTTTTAATGTTAACATTCTGTGGCTGACGGCCAAACTTGTGAAGTACCCTTTTCATCCGACACTTATAAATTACGATTTCCATAGCAAATTTTTATTTGATCTTGGATAGGCTCGACATAAACTCAAAGTCTTGCTTGAGACCCTGGTTAATCATGTTCAAACTTTCGACATAAAAATAATCGAAAATTTAGATGAATCAAGAATAGGGAAAATTTTATTTTAAAATTATCATCAATAGAAAATTTAAATCGTTTCAAGTTCGATCAAAATCTACTGGATAATTTAGTATGGATTTATGGCAAAACTTGAATTGTACATGAATTTTGAATCGTTTGTTTATCACACACTTATTCACAGATTATGGCTCAAAATTGAATAAAGCCTTGATTATCATGAGTTTACTCAAAATTTTAAATCAGCGGATAGCATTAATTGAATGAAATAGACGATTTTCAGAAATTAATTTCTGCCCATGACCCGATGGTTTTGTAAAATATCCCTTGTTCACAGTGTGAACTTCACACTAATGCTAATCTAGGCAGCTCAATTATAAAGTTAAATTGCCTATTGAGTTGGCTAGATTTCATTAGTTTGAACCAGGGATCGGCAGAGTTTGCTCTAGTCTGCTCTAATTCACTCTTTCAGGTCAAGTTCAGAGCAGATCTCATGTTATTTTTCACCTCGAACCCCTAGGCAAATTTTTGGGGAGTGGAGCTTAGTCCGAATTTGCCATCAGATTATATCCGAATAGCTTGAAACTGTTTGAGAGCAGAGCGGAGCAGCCAGTTGAGAAAACCGCCTCTGGTTTGAACAGGGGATATCCTTTTTCAAACCAAAGTGAATCTTGAAAATGAAGGTAATCTCTATAGCGCGTGTTCAAATCCCACTAATGTTGTCTTAGTGATTGTCTTGGGTATGATTATAGGCAAAGGTGCTTGATATTGGGAGCGCCAAAGTTGATTGGTGCGTAATCACTAAGACAACCCTAGTGGGATTCGAACACGCGCTATAGAGATCACTCTCATTTTCAAGATTCACTTTGGTTGGAAAAAGGATATACCTGAAAAAATAGCAACTGGCCATCAGTATATACTATATCAGTACATACACAAAAAATCACCCTTACTAAGATTGAATAATAATCAGTTATTGGAAGACCTCGAAGAAATTTTGGACGAGCTAAATGGTCGAACTTATACGCATGATGAAGAAAAACAATTAAACAAATTAATTAATGTTATCAACAAATATTATAATAGTTTGCTAAAGCTAACTCCAGAAACTACTGAACATAGCAGAAATACTCTCAATGTCATAGCCAAAGCTTTAGGTAAAAATAGCTCACCAAATTAATATTTAAATTTTACTAGTAGGCGGGGATATCTAGGTCTCGCGATGCGCATTTGCGTTTGACTTTATTTTCAGTGCCTTAATTGGTCAACGACCTTATTTTCAATGCCCTTATTGGTCTAGGGTTCCTCTTATTTTATTTCCTTTATAGTTAGAGCTCACAACCTGTGAGTCACGAGCATAAAATCAGCTACCCGATAAAAACATTTTTTAATAAAGAAAAATGAGGACCCAGGCTAATTTTTGGCGACAAAAATTTTGGTCAATTTTTCTTTGGTGCAAACACTTGGTGGCACTGCTTCGAGCGGTAAAATTATTCTATCCAAAATAAAGATAAATGCATATATTTTTGACCAAAGATTTTAAGCGCAAAAAACCACTCTAGAACCTGAATTTTCAGATTTATTGGACGTTTATATCGAGTGGCGTTTTTTGTTTGGGAACTCTATGTATATATTATAGTCTATACAAGAAAGTGAAACAAATCAAGGCATTATTTTTTTAGATTTTTGACAAAAAATGAGTTGTCCATGAAAATTACGACGCCAAAAATAAGGGAAAAACAATTTGCTTTTTTTGACGAAATTCAGTGACTTTATATTCAATCTTATTTATCCATTTTTTCTCTTTTTTTATTTATAAAAAAGGGTTTGCCTTTCTGTTTTTTTCAATTAAATTGTATATGATATGTATATATATCCTTTTCTCAACCTAAGTCCATTTTAAAAATTCTTGCTATCTCTATAGCGCGTGTCCTACTCATGTTGTCGTAGTGATTGTCTAAGTGATTGCTTGAGTGATTACACACCGATCAACTTTGGTGGTCCCTATCAAGCCACCACCCTATAGATCATACTCAAGACAATCACTAGACAACATTAGTGGGATTCGACACGCGCTATAGAGAACAAGCAATTTTTAAATAGACTTAGGTTGAGAAAAGGATATGTTTCAAAGCCACTAAGAACAGGCCAAATGACAAAATTTTTGTTCGAAATTTTGGATTTCAGTGGTACTCTAATAATCATGTTCTAAATGATCGAGTAAGTTGTACATTTTCAGGCTTTGAGCTGCCAGAATATGGAAATCCTTCGCTTGATAACCGTCGAATTTCGCTGATTAATTTTATTCCTGACATCGAAGATTCGTTATTGATGGCTGAAGATGACATTGAAGAAGCACTTCATCTTTTGACTGAATCGGAAATGACGAGAAAAGTAAAAATTCCAAAATCAAATTCTGAATCATATGCTGATGAATCAAAAAATAAGCTTTTGGGTACGATTGAGGAGTTGGATAAAAATCTAGAAACGTATAAAAATAACGAGGAAGACTTGAAGAAAGAAATAAAAAATTTGGAAATTGAATTTGGAGATCATGATGTTGAATATCAATCTAGAATTTCGGAATTGACGAAAAAGGTTGAAAATGGGAAGGAATGGATTAAATTGATCGATTTTTTTCTTTAAAAATTTTTGAAAGAAAACTAGTTTTTTCATTTTTAACAACAATTAATGACCAAAATTATTTTTTACGCACAAATTATAGCCCGAATTGAATCCATCACTTTTTAATTCATTATTGTAAAAATTTTTGCAAACATTTGGTAATTCTGAAAGCTATCAGAAAATACTTTAATTTCGAGAAAAAATTTATATTTTATTTGTCATTTTAGCAAATAAAAGTGTATATCATAAACAGTATATTGAATTTATAAATCGGCAAAACTTAGGTTTTCAAGATTTTTTGGATTAGTGCGCACCGTCGAAACAACAGGAAGACTATCGTCCAACACAGGGATCGGGTGACTCTTCTTTAATTCACTCTTTCAGATCTATTTCAGAGCAGATCTCGTGTTATTTTGCAACTAAAACCCCTAGGCAACTTTTTTGGGAGTGGAAGTTCCAACTTAGTGCGACCCGGGGGCGGGATCACCCCAAAACGCACAAGTGCCTAGAATGATAATTGTAAAGGGCGCACTTCTGGTCTCAGGCTCTGGGCCTGAATCTGTTTATTAAAACTTTTAAGTCTACCAATAAGGCAATTTTAGGTAATTTTTACAAAGAATTTATTAACAAGTTTCTTAACAAAAGAATATACCCATTTTTTGACAAAAAATTGATGGGCAAAATTCAAAATGTAAGCAGTAGTTCATATCATTTCTCAAATCTATAAATGAAAAAAAATAATAATTCGATTATAAAGTACTTCTTGCCTTTTGATTTTCAATCACCAATTGTTTGATTCCTCATCTACCATTTTATCTATCATTTTTATAAATACGCAAAAGTTTGCCAAATTATTTGTTTACTAATTATATCAAAAACAACTTCAAATTTCGAAAATGTCCATAATTAGTACTTTTAGATGTCAGTTTTCAAAATTTTGAGTTCAGAATCAGCTCATTATTTGCGATAAATAAGAGCATTAATTTTATATTATCTAGGATATATTTATAACCGTGTATTATTAAATATTATGAAAAGTACTGGACTCTTATGTATTCTCATTTTTATCAAATTATATGAACTACTGCTTACATTTTGAATTTTGCCCATCAATTGGAAGATTCAACCCTTATTTTTATAAATACGCAAAAATTTACATAAATTATATATTTAACTTTTGATATCAAAATTAAGTTCAAATTTCGCAAATGTCCAAAATTAGTCAAAAAATGGGTATATTATTTTGTTAAGAAACTTGTTCATAAATGTTTAGGAAAAAATTACTTAAAATTGCCTTATTGGTGGACTTAAAAGTTTTAATAAACAGATTCAGGCCCAGAACCTGAGACCAGAAGTGCGCCCTTTACAATTGTGATTCTCGTGCACCACTCTAACACTTTTTTGTCATTCGCGCCCAAGTCGTGCGCTTTGGGGCGACCCGGGGGCCCTGGTCCAACGTATTTTACCATAATTTTAAAATTAAATTTCGACCAATTAACCGCCTGGAAATGAATAATCTGTAACGAGAAAATTAAGCTTTTTTTTGCTTATCGTAAGATTTTATTATAAGGTTTTTTTGTTAGATGAAGGACAGAAAAAATGTTACATTAAAGTAACAGTGGTAAAATAAATACAGTAAAAGAAGATGCACAGTTATTTATTGAAAAAAACAAAAATAGAGAGGTGATTATTTCATAATATTTAATATAACTTTCTTATTTGCTTATTACTTGCTTATTTGTGATAAAAAGCGCACAGTCAGGGTTTTAGCCAATTTTAGCATAGTTCAGGGGGTTTGATTTAACGACTCTGATTTAATAAAGGCCTTAGAGGCATTAAAAATGCTCCAAATTGATACGGGGTGATAATTAAGTGTACAAAGAACCCAATCATCAAATTTTTTTTTCGAAATTTCCGCATTTTTTCGCTTTTTTTCTAAGTATTCTTTAAAAGATGAAGTTAAAAAATTTTGTTCGAATTTGACCGCAAAAACTCCAAAATATCGTCTTGACCTAAGCCAACTTTCTCATCAGTGTTTTACTGGCTGGCTTTCTTTTTGAGCCTACTTTCAAAAAATCGAAGCACTTTTTTCGGAAATTTTTTCGAAAATGACCAATAAAAATCATATTTTCGCAGTTTTAGCTGGAAATTGCACAAAAAACGTGTCTAATCTCTAAACAAATGTTATGAAGAATACTTTATGAAAATTTGAGTTCGTTTTGCAAATGACGATTTGAAATTAAGGAATTTCAAAAGTCAAAAAGGTTTTCAATGTGTTTAAGCTATTCTTGTAGAGAATTTTTTTGGTTCATTTTTAAGACTTGGGATTTTTTTTTCGTTTTTTAAATGTTTTTCTAAAAAATATTGATTTTAAGGCAAACTTTTTAAAATTATTGATTTTAAGCGTCAAATTTTCATGACTAACTTTTAGCCAGCTGTAAAAGTTGCAAATCAGGAGCTAGCGCACTCTTTCTTTTTTCTGCAATCAGGAGAAAAAGCTGATTCAATGCAATTTTTTTGGATTAAGGGCACAATGACCACCCGGTTCAACCACCATGGACCGTAAAAGTTCAAGGTATCGTCAAGTTCATTCTTGGAGACTTGAAAGTACTTCAAAAGAATCGGAAGGGTCGATTTTTTGATGAAAAATATTGCAACTATGGTCAATTATGTAACTGAAGTCGATAGAGAGCAATTATGACTCATTTTTGCTTCTGAGCGACTTCAGTGCATGATTTCGACCCTATGTTTGCTATACGTTCATCAGAAAATGACCTTTCGATTCTTTTGAGGGTACTTGTGGTCTATACATGAAACTTGAGATTACCTTGAGGTTTGACCCAGTTTTTGCGCTCTAGCGACCTTTCAGTACTAATTGACCTATAGTGTGATATTTTTTCATTAAGAAAGTCGACCTTTCGATTCTATGTAGTACTTTCAAGTCTCCACAATGAACTTGAGATTGACTTGAACTTTGACCGTTGTGGTTGACCGCGGTGGCTCATTGTACTTCTTAATCAAAATAACTTGAAAATTGTATCAGCCTTTTCTCCTGCATAGCAGAAAAAAAGAAGTGCGCAGCTCCTGATTTGCAACTTTTTACAGCTGGCTAAAGTAAGTCCATGGAAAATTGGACCTTAAACTCGTAACTTTAGACAGGAATCTGTACCAGACTTGATTTCCGGCAACTAAGTGACCATTCTTTAATAAATCGAGCCATATAAGCCAAGAGTTTTCAATTATCAACGATACATTTTCCTAAAACTCAAAATAATATTCAGCNGCAAATTTTTTTAAAAATGAAGCGACTCAAGTTCGCGATGTTTTACGATTAGCGGTAAGAACAATAATGACGTTTGGAGCGTCTAGTTTGAGACCTCAATTACGGAGGGGCTTAATTAGAAATTGGGCTCAATATAAGAGCTCACTTCTAGAATGGAAAGGCTGCAAAACTGAGCAGCCGAGTATTATCGATGCACGTGCGATTGTGCGCGATGTAGGTCGACTTAATTCTTGTACCGTCGAGTCAAGAATTATAACGTTAAGGGAGCGTATGCACCCATTTTTCAAAAAATACGATGAAAAATTTAATTTATCGGAACAGCCGTCCGAAGGCCTAAATTTTCGAGCAGGTGATGATAATTACGGCCCTTGCCAAAATTTATTATACCTGTTTATCGTAGTACAGGATATGCCACATGGCAAATTTTGCGGGGTTCTAGCTGAACTTGCAAAAATTTTAAATAAATCCGACGATGAGATATCGATAGAGGATATTTTGGATAACAAAAAATTCTTGTACAAAAGATTTAACGTTATTTTGGGCGCTAAAGACGCATTCATGGAGGATGATTGGCGTGAGGCCCATTATCGACACCCTGAAAATATGTCTAAATTTTTAGGGGACCAAAAACCTAGGGTTGATCGCCTGAGGTTAAATAACGCTAGTCCTGACAGAAGCTCAGATAAAACTGAGGATATCCGATATTTTGACCGAAAAATAAGGATAAAAAGCAATATACCGATAGAAAAAATGGTTATGTAAAAACTTTTAAAAAAGAGGGCGCTAAAGGCCGCGCTCGGGAAAAAAGTGGTAACCGAGGTAATCCAGCACGAAAGGATCGTTTTAGATATAACGACAAAAATGATAACAACAGCCCCTATAATAAAAAGGGCTGGTCCAATAATAAGGACAAAAAAGGGGCTCACAAAAAACGAGACAATTTTTCTCGAAAAGATTTTCGAAGGGAAAAATTTCGACAAGTTCTAGAAAAGGTGAAAAATCTAGAAAATACCGAATCTAGAAAATCGACTAAGGAAGAAACTACCTTTGTAAAAGAAGATAGTTTAAAAGAGTCCTTAGCGTTATTACATGACCTTAATGAAATTAATCTTGAAAGTTCAGGTTCCGAGAGCGATTTGGAATTCAACTCATCAGATGGCGCTGATTCTGATCAAGAATCACCGGAAGGTAATAAAACGCCTATAATCTTTAATGTCAAAAATAACGAAAATATCTGACCTATGTCATCGTTTTTTCTGATTTGATTTATATATAATCAATCAAATATTATTTTTAAATAGGTTTAAAATTTTGATGAAAAAATTACAATTTTTCATAAAAAATGGTTATTTTTCCCTATAAAAGCAGATGAGTACACTTCTGATATTATTTCTGGGTCGATATACTAATCAAGTGACTCTGTGGACAATATTTAATGGCTGGAATTAACTTTTTAATAATTAAAATATTTTCGTGAAATACTTAAAATCGAAAATTTTGAAATATCACTTATGAAAAAAAATATCTGTTTCTGTATACCAATTAATCTTTGTTTTGAGTGTCAACCATGGACAAGACAATTTCCTAAAAACTGGCTTTTTTCAAATTTCAATTCACGCGTCATGACGCAATAGGTCGCATTTAATTTTTTTAGAGGTAAAAGATTGGAAAAAAATCTCAAAAAATCAACCCTCCGTAAAATTTGAACAAAATTTCCCAAAAAAAATAAGTCATTTTTTGACATCCTTGCAAAATTCTTTATAATGTATTCGAAGGAGACAATTCTACGATGTTTTTTTTTGCATACTTCAGATGATTTTAAATATGCAAACACCTTTATAAAGGTGCTGTGCTCACACGGGTTAAAGCGACAGATTTTAAAAACTCAAAATGCGCTTTAAGGAGGTAGGGACTGTAAATAAAAAAAATAATGCAGACCAATTTGGGTACAGAAAGCACGGTGCGTGCTTTCCGTACCCACCTAAGCAAAGTATAAGGAGGACAAAAAAAGTCGATTGGCCAATTTGGGTACGGAAAGCACGCTCCCGTACAAACTATTCGATCAAATATTATTTTCTTCGGAATATATCTCACCGAAAATCTTGCATCCTAAAGAATTTCGAAGGTCACGGATAGTTTGTTCAATCAGTAACGATCCAGCAAACTTATACCATTAATTTTTCAAGCATTATAAAAAAACTTATTTCGATCCTATTTTAGAGGTCTCAAAATATGGGAAAACATTTTTTAACAAAANATCAGGAGAAAAAGCTGATTCAATTCAAGTTTTTTGATTAAGGGCACAATGACCACCCGGTCAACCACAATGACCGGTAAAAGTTCAAGGTTAATCTCAAGTTCATCTTGGAGACTTGAAAGTAACTTCAAAAGAATCGGAAGGGTCGATTTTTTGATGAAAAAATTAGCAACTATGGGTCAATTATGTACTGAAAGGTCGCTAGAGAGCAAAAAATGGTCAAACCTCAAGGTCAATCTCAAGTTTATCGTATAGTCTCACAAGTACCCTCAAAAGAATCGGAAAGGTCAATTTTCTGATGAACGTATTAGCAATACTCGGTCAATCCTGTACTGAAGTCGATAGAGAGCAATTATTTGACCAGTTTT
>SCLH01004210.1:0-12804 GCA_004367855.1 Oikopleura vanhoeffeni
GGTGTTGTGCTCACACGGGTTAAGAATGTTGAGAAATTAAAAATATAAACGTTTGCAAGAATGAACACTTTAATTGAAGATAAAAAATTTTCACATTTTTTTCTTTAATAAAGCACTCCAAAAAAATGTACCAATCTTCCACATCGCTGCTACCCCCTTAAGTCATGATTAATTATTCTGCGGGAATGTTCGGCAAATGTGAACATGCAAATAAGTCATTAAATTCAGGCTTTTTATGGAACTGAAGCTACTGATGACAGATTTTTTAAGAATTCAAAATTTGTGTACAAAATAGACATTTGACACCACCTTAGGGTCGTATCACACATGTTTGTTTTGCTTATAAGGGGTCATATTCTATGATAAAAATAATTTGATCATATTTGTTAGCCAGTTATCAATATTCACATAATATGTAATCAATATATGTAATGTAATTCAGGAGATTTTTAAGGGGTCATATAACATAATACAAAATAATTTGATGATATGCTTGTAAGCTAGTAATCAATATTTATATAATGTGTAATCAATATATGCTTTGTTATTACACAATATTTTTAAGAGTTCATATAACATAAATTATGAAACATAATACAAAATAATTTAATCACATTTTTAAGCTAGTTTTTATCAATATTTTCATTTCAATCCATCTGATTTTCATTAATACCTTGCAATGCATCGACCAATCTTCATCGTTGTATCTCCAATGCATTGAAACAAATTTTTTCCTAATTCTTCTCTTAATAAATTCATCAATGGATTCTTTTACATGTTTTGGCCGAGGGGTCATTGCCACAATATCTCTCATCATTGATCTATCCAAGGCGGATATTTTACCTTGGTGTCGAGGTCCTTCTAAGGTTTTATGAAACGAAATTCCTCGGTAGGGATAACCCAAAATTGGACAAGTTTCAGTTGATGTGTAAAATTGTTCAATCTTTCATACATATTATTTAATTTGTTTATCGCAACGCTTTTTTATTCGCTACTGAAAGATAATTTGTGTTTATTCAATGAGTTTTGGGCTTATGAGAAATAAATTTTTTCACAAAAAACTTTTTAAAAAATGTAGAAAAATTCTAATTAGTAAGTTTTTCCTGGCAGCTTTCACCAAGACGTGCGTCTAAGCGTGTATTTTTGCGTTTTTTGAGCGAAAACCTACGTCTTTTTTTGATTTCAAAATTTTATTGCGCGGATGTTGTTTTTCATTTTTTGGAAAATTCTTCTTTTTTTTTNTTTTTTTTTAGATAAAAAACCATAATAATTTAGGGTGTCTAGTAAATTTTTCTTCGAAATTTAATAATTTTTCTGAAATATAATTTTTAAATATGTCCCTTTGTTAAATCTTCTATAAACGAAAACGGTGCACCACTCCCAGATTTCGGAATTGTTTCATACGGAGGGTAAATCGGAATCATAGGTGGTGGGCAGTATTTTACCCCGTGCTCCGATCCTTGAATGATAAATTTTGCATTCTTGGTACAATTAAACTTGAAATATTTGCACATTGCCATCAATCTCTCGATTTTCGTGTTTGAGCAATATGCTGATCTTGTAGTGTAAAACGCATCAAATGTTGATCCACATACTTTACCAGCAGAATCACTTGATACCGTACTGACCAGTTTTCGGAGCTCGTTGACGTCTGAAAAAAGTATTTTATTTCATTGAGTCGTAACAAGGGTATATTCGAAAAATGGTATTACTGTATAATCTCTCACCAGTCACCGGTTTAGCTAGAAGGTTTCCTAAATAATGAAATTTAAAACTTTTTTTTATCTCAAAGTTTGTAAAACAGAATAACTGATCCCAAAGTTATTGGGCCAAGAATATTTTTTTATGCAATTAGTTTCAAATAAATTATTTTAGAATGAATTTGAATATATTGGAGCACATTATTCTCGACAAATTCAAACAATTCATTATTTATTAGAGGTTATATTTCACTTTAATTTTTGAAATATGACTTTTTATTTGTAAATATGGCACATTTTTTAGTATTTATATAGGAAAATCTGTCGGAAGTCATAATTCTCGAAAAAAATCAATTTCAAAATAATATGTCGCTTTATAAAAGAGGTTATATTTCATTTTAATTCATAAAAAATGACTCTTTTTAAAATCCGAACCATTCCATAATATTACCAACGGTGGTCAACTTTATACAGACCTGCTCAAGACCCTCTAACTTTTTTTCAAATCTGCTGAAATTTTGGCTGTGACTCGCAGCCTGTGAGGTCTATATCAAAAATGAACTAAAAATCTCAAACACCATTTTTTTAATTGATGCTTCCCGCTGATTGGTCACTTTTAATGTCATTAAAAAAGAAGCACCCATAAAATTCTAGGCAGAACAGTATTATTTTATACATATAGCAGAAAGTAAAACGAATAACACGCCTACGTTTTTCTACAAATTCGTAACTTTTTGCCTTACACGCCTACGCGTTTTTGTCAGTCGCATTCGTTTAGTTTGGACTTAGTAGTATATAAAATTTTAAACTTTTTGTTCAAATTTTCACTTATGTACAAGTTAGAGCAGATTCGTATAATTTCAGATGATTTCAAGAAAGTTAGAGGTCCTGAAGCAGCTCTGTATAAAGTTGACCACCGTGCGACACTTATATCATAAATTGGGTCAGATTTACAAAAAGATTTGCAAATTTTTCATCATTTAAAAGAAATATAATCTATTATATGATATAATTTATATCCCTTTATCACACTTTGGTTCATAAATGCTGTAGGAAGATTTTTCTAGTATAATTCATACTAAAAAAAATCTTCCAACAGCATTTATTAAGAAAAGTGTGATAAAGGGATATAAAACAAAATATGCCATACTAACAAAAGCGACGTAAAACTTATTTCACGCATGTTTTTACAATGAAATCAGTGATTAACCTGATTAAAATAATCTGAATGTTTTCAGTTAAATCATGTAGTCACTGCTGATTTAGTAACCCATGAGACTGCTAAGTCTTAATTAAATCATGTTCAACATTTGCAAAATTAAAAAAAAATCGGATCAATTAAACCATTAAATTTCCCCAGATTTGTCAATCAAGGTCGGGTTTGCAAGAAGATTAAGACTAATCCTACTATGCCGTTAGTACCCGGCTAAATACGGCCTACTAACCTTCTTAAGGGTGTGGTCATGAAAAAATAGGGGTATTCTAGGCCTTATCAGGGGAAAACTAGAAAAGTAAAAAAAATTTTTCGAAGCTTACGTACTAGCTTACGTAGTAGGCATAACCTTCTAGCGATTTATGTACTGTCGTATTTGGCTATAAGGACATCGTATATATGGACAAAACGACAGACATACTTATTGTGTATACTTATTTATTGTCATAAACATAACCAGCTTTCAAACCGCGGTTAACCATGAGTTTTATTCGCATTTCCAGTTATTTTGAGAAAAAGAAGGATATGTGTTCTCAAAGACTAAGACGACCATGTTGATACCATTTTTGTCTGTTTTAAGTTTTTATCTCAAATAGTTTTTGAAATATTGTTAAATAACGGTTAAATTTTTGTTAAAATTAACATTTTAGAAAAAAAAGTTGAGTCTGTTATGTGTTCATCAGTCCAAAATTGTTTATCACCCGAAAAAGCAATCTATCAGGGTCTTACAATTTGCTACTACCACCTCCTTACCTAGTCTTAAATACGTTGGAACAACTTCACTACCATCATCTCCTGCCGTGACGTCATTCCGGGAATGTTTGAAAAACGGCGGGGGTATTATTGTTCGATTTAGTTTAATTGACATGAAAATCGCCTCTCGAAAGCCGTGGAGTTGATTATTGGGCCCATAGGTGAAAACAGGGATCATAAATTTGTTTGGATCTGTGACATATTTTGCGGAAACAGTCATGTGCCAGTTAACGCCTTCAGTAATAGAACATTTTGTCGCACTGAAAATGAAAGTTGATATTTCATTTTAAGATGTTTAAAAATGAATCGGTGAAACTGTTTATTTCTCATGAAACAAGTTTTTGAGCTTTGAGAAGGTAGCTGTTGTAATTTTTAATTTTTGTGCAATTATTAATATCTCAGAAGGGGCTTACCTTTATTTAAAGCCCCTTAGATTTACGATCAAGTTTGCCCAATAAAAACGTTGGAAGTAAGGTTGTTGACCAATCAGAGCTTTGTAAATAAGGGTCAAATGCGGACGTGAATCTGAGGGGCTGGGGATATCCTCCCTAGATATACCAAAGAGCTCCAATATATTTTTTAAATCAGTCGTTTAGATCTTCTCCTTATTTAGAAAAATCAATCGGAAAACTATTTATATGTTGGATACATCACTAGGTATGATTGAGCAAAACATTTTTAACAGCTTTTTGGTATTTTGTGTTTTATCCGGTAAAAAATCAGGTTTTAATAATAAAATTATTTAATTTAGTAAAATTTTAAAATAAAACTTAAACTTTCGATTTTTTACTTTTTTTTAGTTTTCTGAACTAAAATACTTCTGCTTTCACGATTTGCAATCAATCATTTGATTCTGTTCAAAAGTTACGACATCAGATAAAAAATAATCAGCTAAACCACTTAATTTTGAGCACAAACAATTTGCCTCAAAGTGACCTAAAAACATTAAAACCGCTACCTCCCTAATCTTATGCTAAAACTGATCAATAAAATTTATGATAGAAACATCATTCTCAAAAAAACTATTTATTATCATAAGGATTTGAGGAATTGAGGACCAAACAAAAAATGTTTACACTTTTATTTTGATGGATTTTTTCTGACCATGGACAATTAGAAACAAACTCGGGATATTTTTTTATCTCCATACGTTGTCAGGAAAGTACTTTTCAACGTTTTGAAAATATATCGTCTTGTTTTTAGCATTTTAATCGAAATTTATGGATTTTCATAAAATCAAAGTATCGTTTTCAGAAACAAAATAATTAAGCTTTCGATAGTAACAGCTCTCAGCAAACTCATCTGCTATTCAATCCTATGTTTGAAATTAAAAATTCAGGGAAGAGTAGGCTTTTGCGTGAGACCCTGAAAATCAGCTCAAAAAAAATGTTTTTTGGATATTCTGGGACAAGTTTATTTAGAATCTTTTAAAACGATAGTAATAGCCGTGCGTACGTATTTTGTAGTTAATAATAATAATTTTCGTAGTTAATAAAATCTAAATCTAATTTTTAAGAAAAAATATCAGTCTATTTTGAATCTCGTTTCTGAGTAGTCGAGCAATCAGTGATCTTCGATAATATTGCAGGATGTGATATTTTTGTTCACATATTATGTTATAGTTAACTTTAGGGTCCTACAAGATATTTGCCCTCAAAAAACACAAAATCTTACAATTGACACAAAATTGACGGTTAACGATTTTAACCAAATTTTTATGATCTCAGTTAAAAAATTAAATCTGTCTATTAATTTGTCGGTGTCGAGAATTATGAAAATTCAATTATTTAATCAGCAGTTTTAACATAAAACCAAAATATAATACTTGTGCTCAAAAGGTAAGCGGTTTAGCTGATTATTTTGTATCTGATGTCGTTACTTTCGAACAGAACAAATGATTGATTCCAAATCGTGAAAGCAAAAGTGAGAGTTTGACATATTCAGAAATAACAAGTCATGAACGACATACGTTATGATAATACTGTGGGTCTTGGCCAAGCGGACAAAACGGTAATTTTGACCGGACAAAACGGGATTTACAAATCTGTCCGCTTGGCAAAAACCCATTGTAACTAAAATCCTCTCAGAAATAAGATGATTACTTTTAATAATCCGCTGGAACGAAATTTAACATTTTTTAGAAAACAGTTCCGGTCAAAATATCTTAAACTAAAATTAAATTCATCGCTTGTTTTTAACCGCTTTTGCAAGAGATTTAAGTCTAGTGAGGCCCTTTTATAAATATTATAGTTCAAACCGCCCAGAACTTGAGTATTTCGAGCGCATGCCGACGAAACTTATAATTTTATTCATTTTTTTGCTAAACATTTTTTAATTATGCTTAAATTGTATACCTTGAAAAATATTACTATCAATACAAAGATTGTCAGCTATTGCTTGAAAATTAGAAACCGTTTTTGAAATTGCCTATTTTTTTGTGTTAAATTGCATTTATTATACAGTATGTCACATACTGTATGTGTTTTTTTTCGTGGGAACAAAATATAAACAATTCTTCCCTCTAAAAAAAAACACATACTGTATATGACTTTTTTGTTGCAGCATGAAAGATTAACCTTTGAATTTTCTTGAAATTTTTTTCAAAAAAAATCAAAAGTTTCAAGGCTAATGATAGGCAATTTTAAAAACTGTTTTTCATTTTCAAGCAATAGCTGATAATTTTATTAATACTTTTTTATACTGACAGTAATATTTTTTCAATGGCTACAATTTAAACATAATTAAAAATGTTTGGCCGTTCCGACCTCAACGTTCCTACCTTAACTTAGTAGTTATTTCACTCTTTTTCCGATAACTCTGATTAGTTCCGATTCGCTCAAAACGATTTTCAAACAAAATTTATAGAGACCTTTTATAGCGGTTTTACCTTAGTATCTCACTGACCTTGATAAACGGTTTACTATTTACCTTTTTGGTTTTTCTTCGTGAAAATCTCTGATATTAATATTTGAAACACTTTTTTCAAAATTTCTGACTCTTTTATCATTACTATCTGATAAAAGAGCGTCAAGATTAGATTCGAAATCAAATCCATCATCTCCAGACGAATAATCTACTTCTCGTATTCTTTTTTCACTTTTCCATTTTCTCTTAATTTTTCTTTGTTGCCATTGCAAAAACGATAAAATCGCAAAGGCCCATAATAAAACGGCTAAGATAGATCTTCTATGCTTGTAAAAAAATCGTGCCAGAGCCATCGTACTGAAAAATCAGATTAACTGGTTAATGAAATAATTGCCATTTTTTAACTCTGAGATATTCTAGTGATCCAGTTTAAACCGGGGACGCTTTTGAGGGTATTGGGTGATTTGACTTTAGGCCATTACAAATGTCCTTGAGTTGAGCTGTCACACTAACAAGATCGCCGATTTTTTTACATTTCAAATTAGAAGTGATATGTTTAATATATTTAAAAAGTCTGTTAAACCTTCTTAAGAAAAACAAGGCTATTTATTTTAAATAAAAAGTGCTTATAAGCATGAAATCGGGAAAAGAATCGATATAATTTTAGCAAAAGGTGGTTATCTTAATTTTATTTGATTTCATGGTTTTATATAATGCTCAATTGATTTGTAAAGCTTACTCGTTTGAACTTTATATACAGTATGTCTTATTTTTAGTCCCAATCTACGGTTTTTCCTATAGCTAAATTCCCGCCAATCAAAATGTTTGAATTTAAAAAGATGGAGGTGTTTTAAATGCTCATAGACCGATAATCGTACTAGTAGACCAAAAATGTGACATGCTGTTTGTCATTTTCATCCCACTTTAGATTATATTTTCACGAACAAAACTCTTTGCTGCCACTTTTCAATTTGATGGTGGCGCTCGAGATTATAAATTTTGATTTTTTCAAAAATGTCAGTAAAATGTTACCATACATGCTAAAAAGCACGAAATTAGAAAAAATACTTGATAAATTTCAATGGTATTTATCAAGGATTTAACTAATTTCATGCTGTGAACTTTCTCTCGCCGTTTAAAGTACATAGACTATGTCACATAGTGTTTCAACGTTTGACATAAAATTAAGGTTTTTGGGAATGTCTAAGGCCCTCTTCTAAATCTCTACTTGATCTCAACGTCATTAAATCCTCTAAAATTTCAAAAAAAAATTTAAATAATTGTGTACCCTTCAAAGTGAAAGTAAAAATTTTTTAGCATTTAGTGATTCTTGGTTTAATTCTCAATATTTTTTTCTCAGGATAATGATATGCATAATTCTTCTTACCAGTTCATTTTATATTTAATAGATGCCGGATTTATGCTAATGGAGACAGTTGTCTTAGATCCCTATAAAGCGAGATCCCGAATATATTGGAATTAAATTTTGACCAAGACCAACCTACTCACGACGTTTTTTGTGATGTTTAGCACATATTTTTGCAATATAGAATTAAGAAAACGTAGTATGCGTGGCCTGGTTTAAATTTTGTTTAAATAATTCATGGGTCCACACGTTCCTTCATATGCTTTCTCGATTTTCTCAACAGTTTTAGATTTTGGGCCATTTCACCTTCATTTTTATTATTAATTTAAAACTTGGGGGTCCGAGAACAAGAAAATATTTATGAAATTTAATCTGAAGCACCGATGAAGCAAGCCCTTAGCAGTTCTTATCACCGGACTTTAACATCCATATTGAGTCATTAAATCGCTTTTTTTCGTGTTATGACATGAATCATAAATATTTTCAATGTGACATCTTCTAAGTTCAAACAAATTTCAGGTCCAGATTAAGGTCAAAATTGACTTGATATATTTTCTAAGTTTACTATTTATAAATGTATTAGTTAGTACGGTTATATCCTTTTTACACTAAAGGTGATCAATATACAGGGTGTCACATTTTTGCTTCCGTTCTTGATTTTTGCACAACTTACAATCCACCAATCAAAGCGTTTAAATTTAGCAAGCACATTCGTGTTTGCCAAATTTGAACGTTTTGATTGGTGGAGAGTAAATTGTGCAAAAATCAAGAACGGAAGCAAAAATGAGACATGCTGTAATGAGTTAAGCGTTTAATTGGGCGTTTAACTTGAAAAATGGAAAAGCCAATTTTTAGAAAAATAAAATCAGCAAATCAATAGATAAAAATGGTGATTTAAAAAATAATTATGAAACATACCTGACTCCATTATCAGTACAAAATATAAACCAGCGGTGTTAAATTTTGTACCGTTCATAAGTCGGGAATGGTTTATAATTTTGTTTTGAACACCATTAATATCTATTGACTTGTTGATTTCAGTTTTGAAAACAATGACCGTTCCTATTTTTTCTACAAAAAATCATAGCCAGCGAACATCTGATTATCTGATTTCAAGTTTTACTAATAAAAATCTAGAATTAAACCGCGAAATTTAAATTTGTGATTCCGACAATACCAAAATAAGTTCAGCTCTATATTTACATTCAATATCTAACCATGATTTCTTCATGGCCTCTAAAGTTTTGAATAAATTGTAAAAATTTAAGGTTTTTGTTATATTATTTTCATTCTCTTAAATGTGGGTACTGACTGCGGTCTGTGTCCCTAGTTTTTTGCTTCTGTTCGGTTTTCTCCGACTACATCAAAACGTAGGCGTCTGAATTTGACATTTAAAAAGGCACCGCTATCCCCCCTACAGCCACAATAATAAGTGTTACACCGGCAGTGTACTTTGTGCGGATTCATAAGTTTCAAATGGGAAGAGAATATCATTTTTATAACTAAGTCAAAGTATAATTCATTAGTAAATAACTTAAAAAAATGAGTTTTAACTTAGAACTTCTAAGTTAAGAATAATTAATAATCAACTTTTGGCCAATAAAATTGATCGATTAAGGAAGCATTTCCAATTAACTCACGAAAAAGTTATTGACCTCAGTCTAGTAAATGTATAAGGTAAGAACGGCAAAAATCGACCAGCTGAGATTTCATTTATTTTCGGAGCACTTTTGGTTTCTGTGCTGAAATTGTCCCAGAAAAATTTCTGGAAAAAATTTATATCCCGTTTTCAATAAATCAGCATTTTTCGATAAATTTTTGCCTATCATTTGGCTTGAAATTATTATTGATTTTTTTTGGAAAATTCCAAGCCTTGGTGAAATTGCAATAAAATATTTCCAAGTTCAAAAACCTATTTTTTGAGTGTTCGACTCAACAAAACTGCTATTATGCACGAATCTCAAAAGTTCGAAATATAATTCTTAGACTACACGATAGAACACTGTGAAAAACTAAAGCATTATTATATCAATAAGTCGTGTGTAGTTTATCGATCGGCAATGTCTGAGTACACGAGTTAACCAACCGGTAAATCAGATTCAAACCCGGTAATTTCGGATATAAAAGAAGTTCGTTTTATTTTCTACAGATGAAAACTTCATGAGTGTAAAATTGATATAATCACAGTATACATGAACGAATTTCAATTAAACAAGCCTTTAATTTTATAACAAACTTATTTTGTTGAAATATATGGGAAAGTTTCTCAGGGAAAGTTCTGACCTTTTACAACTGTATCCAGAAGTCATAAAATGGCAGTTTGCCAAATTATACTATTTTTTAGAAGCCACTTTTTCATGTTTGGGAACTAGTTTTCATTTTTTTTTCGTTTTTACATTATATTTTTAAATATTGAATTTGAACACGAAATATGTTACAAGAAGGGAAAATTTATTTGAGGCAACTACCTTAGTAGTTGCCACAATTCGTGTGTAAGAGTTAACATTAAATTTCAGATTGTTGGCGTTCGAAAAATTTGGTCAGATGCAGCAGAAGTTGCTGTTGAAGGAAGCAATTGGAATATCAGGTTAACCACTGGGGTTAATTTCTATGATATCTCATCAAAACCAGCTCAATACTTTTCCAAACCACCAGTTATCAATATTGAAATTCCTCAAAACTTTTTGTATCCATTTAGAAAAACAATTTAGCTTGGCTGAGATCGCAGTATTTAAAGCCATATTTTAAAACTCCCGGTTTTTCAGAAAATTTACTCATGACTGCCACGAATGATGGCGCTAGAGAACGTTCGCATTCTTATTTTTCTGTACAAACTTTATTTTTATATTTTTACTTTTATTTTTGTCTAGAAAACAGGGCAGCGGTATATTTAGCATGGGAAATTTTAATTGTTTTGTTATAGCATAAAAAACGCAGCGTTTTTTGGTACTTGTAAAGTCTTGAATGTAAACTATTTGTATATAAAATCATACACGTAAGTAAAAAGTTTCAAATTTTTTGAAAATTTTTAAAATATAAAGAAAATTTGAAGTTTTTTGGAAATTGTAAAATAAAAAAATTATTTGCGGTTTTTTATGAAATTTTGAAATTAAAAAGTTTTCATGCTGAAGATACCTTCACTGCAAAATAGTCTTATTTTGAATATTTTAATTATACCAAATTTATTTAGATTAATCGAAATGCGTATTTTGGCTGGATTTATCAAAAAATACCCCATTCGAGGTCAATTGCTAATATCCGGTACGATCGCCTGGGCCTCTGATACAACTCTGCAATTGGCTAAAAATGAACCATTTGATTTTACTAGAAATCTCAGATTTACTTCAACTTTTCTATTTTTCCTAGCACCAGCGAACCTTATTTGGTTTCGATTTTTAGATGCAAAAAAACTATCGCCGGTTTTGTGTGTAATTGCCGACGCCATTATTTTTTATCCTAGTGCATTGATAACTCTGATAACTATTAATAATTTTCTAAAAGAAAATTTAACTTTTGAAAAAAAATCTAAAAAAATAAATTCAGTGTCGGATTTTTTAGAAATTTTGGTCCCTGCATGGTGTTTCTGGATACCTGTGCAATTTTTAAATTTTTCGTTTACTCCGCTAAACTATAGGTTGATTGTTGTACAGGTTGCTGCGTATTTATTTAACATGTTTCTTTCGTTCAAAATAAATTAACTTGAATAATATAAATTTTATTTCACATGAAATATTTCAAAAAATTATTTTTTGTAAATTTTCCTCGCAAGAAAAATGAATCCTACATTTTTACTACTGGTTTTTGGCTACTTGTCATTTTGAAAAATCGAAATCAGCGACCCTATCCCCCTTTAATCTTTCAATTTCTTATATCGTGGCCTAAACGTAAATGTCGAGACTCTCCACTTTTACGCACCTCCACACCAATCGCTTAACTAAGGCAAGCCAATCACAGGCGCGGATTCAAAAACGTGCTGCGGCAAACACATTTAGGCATCGTTATAAGAACTATCTTTTATAAAACTATCCAAAATTCGAAGAATAACCACGATTTCTTATAATAAAGTATCTTATAATCATTACATGAAAATCATATGATTTCCCCAATAAATACGGATTGTTATAAAATACAGGCTAGGAAGGACAAAACTATTAAAGGTATTTGAAAGAACATACCTAAATTTGAAGGCGCCATAATTATTCACTAAAAAATGACTATTTAGAAAGCAGGATTTTTTAGTACTCGATCCGATTTAGTACAAGTCGTCTTAAGGGAGTGGGTGACGATAATTGAGCTGTTTTTTGCTAGTTTTCAAGGGCGGTTTCTGAGAAACCTGGATTAGGAAATCATTTTATTCTTTTTTTAATATGTAGTACAACTCTTCGGAATGATGCGAGTACTACTAAGATCATGGGAAAATTCAACCTACGCTCAGAAAACGACTTTTAATAGGCCTTCCAAAAAGCATTAAAAAGCTATCTCCTCTTTCGTTTGATATTATTTCTTTCTGTAATTTGGCAGTCAGTCTTAATTTATGAATACGGAAATCNTATGGAGCCCTTTTTGAATTGTATGCCTCTAGTGGTCAAAACAGCCAATTTGGGAGGCTCACTAAAAAGCTATGTGACATAGCCTATTTTTTTAATTTATGCTGCAAAGTTTTGACAAAGCCTGGCTTAAAATCGTATGGAGCCCTTTTTTGAAAATTTCGTCTTGGGGGTCTGAAATTGCGATGAAAAATTGAATTTTAATTATTTTTTCGAGCAGTAGAGTCAAAGGAGTTTATTTACAAAATTGATATGCTAGATAAAATTTGAAATCACTTAAAATTTCACCTTAAATTTTAGCCCCCCTAAACCCGATTTTTTTTGAAAAAAAATCTTAAAATTCAAAAAAAAGATATAAGT
>SCLH01004406.1:0-11235 GCA_004367855.1 Oikopleura vanhoeffeni
AATCATTATCCACATTAGAAAATTTCTTTAATATGAAAGTTTTCAATGAAAAATAGACAAAAACAGCTTTTTAGGAAAAAAAATTGACCTTCAATTAAGTTTAAATATGAAAAAATGTCCTGATTTTTTAAAGTAAAGTAGCCTATTACACCCGCAATTTTATATTAATTTTTTGAATGAATTAAATTTTCATCGGTTGAAATACGGAAATCAAATTGATACCAGATAATAACACAACTGATTCGGCATGATTTTTCAAGGAGAATTAAAAAAAAGCATTAATAAAAAATTTTGGATTTGATTTGCTAAAATTTTTCATAATATTTCTAAAAAAAGTCGACAAATGAACATTTTATGATTTTTAAACAGCATTCAGAAAATATGTAAACATGCATGAAAAAGTCAAAATGGCTATTTTTTTTGTTTTTATTCACAGATTTTAGAAAAAAAACAAAAAAAATTTTGGGTTAAAAATGCGTGAAATTTTAATAATATTTTGATTTTTTTGAAAATTTTACGAATTCAAAAATTAAAGTTCAAACTCAAATTTTCCCTAAAATAGATAAAAAATGATTTTAATGAGCTGATACACATTTATTCTGGTTCAGCTAACGATGACAAGCACACAAGTTACATCAGTTTACAAGCACAACCAACTAATTATTTTCGTAAGTTAAATTGACGCGAGTCAGCCACATCGCTGCTACCCTCTTAAACAGAATTCTGAGAAAATTAAATTTAACGGTATGTTGGTTCCTTCATTTTTCGCAGTTTTTCCTTGTCATTCACATGCATCAAATCAATCGTCTCTGTTTTTAAAGCGAAACACGATCAAATTTTTTTCTAAGTATTTTTTCCTAAATTATGGTGAATAATAATGTTTGTGTCAATTTAACGACTAAAATTTCGAAATATCGGGTTGACGTAAGCCAAATTTCTTTTGAGCCTACTTTCAAAAACATCGAAGCTCATATTTTTCGAAAAAATTTTCAATTGAGCTTGATAAATTTATATATTGAGTTTTAGGTCGAAATTTAACAAAAACGCTCGTATGAAGCTTCTGTGTGTTAAGAGCTAGCGTTTGCAAAAATTTTATCAAATTTTGAAATTTAACCTAGGAGGAGATAGATTTTCCGATGAAAAAATCCAAACGTCGGAAGTTTTTTGCATATTCTTGAATAAATATAGCAATTATCGACAAAAGCGCTCCCATGATGTTTCGAATATTACAGCCTGTCTATCAACCGGACGAAAAAAAAGTGACAATTAAAAAAAACTCAGGCTGTAATCATACAGCCTATGCTAAAATTTCTTTTGATTTCAAAATACAACCTGGAAGAACATAGATTTTCCGTTCTGGCTTAGGTCCTCTTGTGTCGCTTATGTGCGAAGGAGTGTATGCATACAAAAAAAAATTATCGCATATTTTTTTCTCAAGTTGAAGGCTAGTTCTACAAAGTGGATAATCTGATTAATATCCTGGAAGCCCTGTTCGGCTAATGGTTTATCGGGAATATGTCAAATTAGGAACCACCATACCCTTAAATTGGAATTACTTGAAAAATATACCCTATAAGAGTTCAAGAGGTTATTACTACACTCAGTCCACCTACAAGTCATAACCAGACTCGTGCCGCACGAGTCGCACGAGTCGTGCGGTAGGCAAGGTTTTATATCCCTTTATCACCCTTTTGTAAATATCCGGGCCCTACAACTCAAAAACACAATACGTTTGCTAATCAGGGCCGGGATATTTACAAAAGAGTGATGAAGGGATATTGGTTTATGATCAGTTCACAAAATTTCTATTTTCAATTTTTTTCTTGGTTATTTTGAATTATTTTATTAAAAATTTTGAAGTCAAAGATAAATCGGAACCCGTTGTCGATTTATTTTGAACTTAATTCGTGGGTATAAAACAAATATTCGATATCGGAATAAAAATATTTTTAACGGCTATTTTGGGAGAGTTTTTGGACGATAGGGATATTTATTATTTGCCTCTGTTCTGATACAAAATGTTACATGTATTTATTGTCAGTACTTTTAGAAAGTAACTTTCTGTCAGAAAGTCACATTTTGGCTCCCGATTTTTTGTTTTTGCTGACTTTATCATTTGCAAATCAAAAAATTTTAATTGACAAGAACCCAGGTTTATACCATATGCGTATAACTCAATAAGCTGTGTCAATCAGGTTTCACCAAAAACAAAGATCGGGAGCAAAAAGGTGACATACTGTCTTTTTATGTGTATTACCAAGTTAAACTGTATAAATTTTCACATGTATAACAAATATTTATTAAATGACACTTATTCACCGACTGCAATAATTTATTTGAAATTCTCTAGTTCAGTCCTTCAGAAGGACTCCTTCTTTCTAAAAGTCTTTTATAAAAATGTCAAATTTATAAATATTATTTATTGTATAAACTAGGGCTGCTTAATCCAAAGTTCTAAATTGGGAAACTTTTCGGTTATTATTTTCCTAATCCCGAATCTCAATTTTATTCCCGACTTAATGTTGATTTTCAATCCCGAATCCTGATTTAGATTACTGGCTTGAGCTTTAAATGTATTTTAGTTTATTTCTAAGTCCCTGCTGTAAATTAATCAAAAAATAAATAAATCAAATGTTCGTCAAATTCATTTCTGTCTTTTAGACATAACCTGCACCGAATCAAAGTGTCCTTTTCCCAACAGAACTCTATCTCAAAAACGTTAACTATCTCCATAGCGCGTGTTCGAATCCCACGAATGTTGTCTTACTGATTTTCTTGAATATGATTATACGCAAGGATGCTTGATATTGGAACCGCTAAATTTGATCGATGTGTAATCACTTAAGCAATTACTGAGACAATCACTTAGACAACATCAGTGAGATTCGAACACGCCCTATAGAGATAGAAAACGGTTTTGAGATGGTGTTTCGTTGGGAAAAGGATATAGAGACGCAGACATGCAAATTTTCAGATTATTATTGAAGTGTTTTATTTCAGAATATATGGGCAAGAATAAGTTCATCAGGTGACCGAAAAAGTATTTCAATCGCGAGTAAAAAAATTTAAATTACGATTTTGTCGAGAATATGATCAGAAAACCTCGGGAGAGAAAAAAAGCCATGCGAGGGCCTCTAGCGCCATCAACGGTGTGTGTCTCCAATATATCCATGTTTTGGTTTGATTGAAACGTGACAAATACCAAGAACCATTTAACTTTTTCTGTATTGTAGAATAAAAAGGGTGTCAACAACGATTACAATTCGGCTTTTGAAAATTCAACAAGATCATTTGTACCACTAAAACATTAAATGTCGTGCCGTGAGCCAAGTGTCTCTTCAGTGACCGCCACCGTTAATGATGTATAATAATTTTTGCATGTCTTAATTATTTATCTTTTTATTATGGCTGGTTTTATAGCGGAAAGCAATTATTTTATTTTATGATGCAAGTAAATGCCATCATTATATCAAAAGCATCAAAGAGAAAAAATGATCGTTTATACATTCTTCACGGTAAGAAATCACGATTCTTTAGGTTGTTCAAGATTTGGAATTTTCCAGAATTCATCTTGATATTTTGGGACAATTATCAGTCAGGTTATTATGAAAATAATTTTGGAAAAAATCGTGAAATTGGAATAATAAACATTTATAAAAATACACGTCCATATTCATAATCAGCAATAAACAATCGGATGGACAGTAATTTGTCGAAAAATCGGAAATTTCGAATTTCAAATATAAAGACAAACTTTATGTAAAATTCGTTTTGTCTAACTTTTTCGGCGTTAAAGATAAATAAAGTTGCAAAACTGACTTTTCATCGAAAAAGTGCTATTTTGGTAGAAATTTCTAGTCTAAACTAGACTAAACCATTTTTTTTCCTATTGAAATTTGGCACTAAAAAGGATGTTCCAAAATATTTTCTAAGAAAAATTTCTTTATATTTGAAAACTTGAAATTTTCAATTTTTTGACGAATTACATTTTTGACGAATTACTATTTACCCTCAAAAATCAGCTAAAAACCCAGCCGATATAAGCGATATCCTTTTTCAAATTTTAACTTATCAAAACAGGCTTCCAAAAGGGATAGGGATTGAAGGGATAAACCGAGGGGGATATAGGGGGATAGGGATGAAAAATTCAGAGCCATAGAGGTATAGCGATGAATTGTCCCATCCCCCTTTTATCCTCATCCCCCTTTATATCCCTTTTTCTATCCCTATCCCGATCTGTAGTGTTCATGCCTGTATGCGGACAGCCTATTAGGACCTGATGCAGGTCATCTGAATTTAGAATTTCCTTCAAAACACAAATTTGAAATTAATCGAATCTGATATTTTTTAAGTTCATTTTTGCTATTGATGGCGCAGGAAGAAGGGAACGGCGATCATTTTCAAGAACTCAAATCGCAGCAGAATTAAAAGATTTGAAACAAATTAATCTGATTATGAGAGGAACACTTGCAAAAGTGATGTCAGAAAGCAGGAAATTGTGATTAAATATTAAACAAAGTTCAAAAAATAGGTTAAAATTTTTTTATCGACTCTGATCAAAAATACCTTAACTTTTCCACGATCTTATTGTATCTGAACCGACTTTTAACAAAGATGAATTTCAGGAAAATCGTGATTTTCAATATATTTTAAATCCGGGAAGAGGGCCCATTTTCAGTAAATTATACTAAAACTTTGGCTTGATATACTAAAAATGGGCACATTTTCCGAATTTTAGATATCCCTTTATTGCCCTCTCCCAAAGATTTGGTCCCTCAAAAACAGGGGGGGAGAACCGCGTTATTTGAAAACGATTCATCGGATAAAGTTCTTAGATGGCTCAAACTGAGCACAATTATCTAATTGATATAAACATTAAAAACTGTTTTTTTTAGGACCAATGTTTTTATTTGTTTTCTAAGATAACTGAGATTGTTTAATTATTAGTTTTTGTTAAAAAATAGAAACAAAGGTCTGAGAAAAAAATAGAAACAATGATCTGATCGGACCAATTTTTGTTTTGTATTATTAACTAGATATTTGTGCACAGTTTGAGCTTTCTAAAAACCTAATCGGATAACTCGTTTTGAAATGACGTGTCGGTTTCTCACCTCCCGTGTTTTTGAGGGACCAAATCTTTGGGAGAGGGCTATAAAGGGATATGTTACATATGTATCACAGCTGGTAACGTGTAGGCTTATGTTTGTCGGATTAGAATGTTGTAAACTCCTGTCAAGTTTCACACTAAATTTCATAAAAATGATAAATACAAATTGTATTCAACCTTTTTTTAGATAATCAATTTTTTACAATTTGTTGAATTTGACAGTTTTTTTTAAACCATGAACATGCTAGTCGATTAAAAATGATTAAAGTAAAATGCTGGGGAAAAATGAAACGCCTTGTTATTTATTTGAAAAATATATCCTGTTATTTTTAAAAACCTGAGAAACACTAGCTTTCTGCTTTATCCTGACCCTAACCTTACCAAACGACAGATTTTCATGTTCGCTAGACACGAGTCTATCTAACCGTCAAGTCAAAATTCTTTGCCAGAAAAAACTATGGTTGCGGAACCCTGGTTTAACCAGGCTGGTTATCTCGCCCAACCCCCTTTTTCCTGTTAAAAGTTTCTGCCTATAAACACTGGGCACAAGAATAATAAAACTTTTAAAAGATTAAAAATAAATTTTTCTCTGGGTCAAAATTTAATTTTCTCACGTCAAATAAGAAATAGGAGAAAATTAATATTTTTTATTCCAACAAAAACCGGCTTTCGAATAACATCTAGAATTTTGTGTTTTCAGCTTTGATTATCGACCACCATGTTGGTTCACCACTCCGTTAAAACACCAAAAACTATAAATTGAATCTCTATTTAAAAGACTTTTGGAATCTGAGGTTGCTGGGATGAAAAATGAACTAAGAGATATAAAGTCAAAACCAAGAGATATTCAGGTTCACGGTCAAAATTGAATTACTGAGTTTATATCCTCTGACGGAGAACCTTGTTAATAAGGTCTAGATTTATATCGCCGGCCCAATATCGAAGATTATCCCCTCTTCTGCGTTCTCACTGTGACGTCACAAGAAAAGACGGTGACGAATGAGAACACAGGATTCGTGAAATAAGTCGACAATCCTGTGATGTGATTGGACATTGTCTTTTTTTGTGTTGTCACAGTGAGAACGCAGAAGTAAGGATAATCTCCGACATCGCCGAAAAAATCTTTCGCAATTTCACGATTTTTATCGAAACCTAGGAGGAGATAGATTTTCCGATGTAAAAAGTCCAAAAACCAAGATTTTTTTGCATATTTTAAAATATGTATAGCACTTATCCACAAAAAACGCTCCTATGAAATTTTGCATACTTATTCTACAGCTTATGTTGAAATTTGGTTTATTTCAAAATAAAACCTGGCAGGAGATAGATTTTCCGTTTTGGTTAAGGTCTCACTGTCTCGCTCATATGTCTGGAAGTGTATGCATGCAAAAAAATTAGACACATGTTTTACGCAAGATAAAGGCTAGTTCTACAAACTGGCTAATCTATATAACATCCTTTAAGCCCTGTTTCGCTAATATTTAATCGAGAATATGACAAATTAGGAACCGGGATACCCATAAGAATATCTTATTTTTTACGTCTTATTCGATCAAAATTACGTTCAGAAGCTGAAATGAGTTTTTCAAGGTGATAAGTTGCATGGTGAAATTGACTAGGTTGAACACAGGCTGATTCAATTAGTAAATTTAAATTATATACATGTAAATGGTTATTAATAATTTCAAGGTTTGAATATTTACGTTCGTATTCTTTTCTGAATTTTTTTTGCAGTCGGAAGACTTTTCCATAAAATTTTAATTAATTAGACCCAAAATAGTCTGATGAAAGTGCAGGAGGTCACCAAAAGAATATAAAGTTCATGAAAACGACTTTTGATTTCCTTCAAAATAGTATCAGAAGAATTGAAGACGAAGTTCAAGGACTGAGGGATTCAACAGAAATAAAACAAGTCCAGAAAAATCAGGTTAAAATAATGGCGCATGTCTTTGACGACTTTTTTCCAATTTTTTGCTTAAATTCATCATATGATGTTTTCGATAGATTATTAAAACTTTTTCTAGTTTGTTTCAAACGCAGACAATCGATTTGGTACATTTTCATAATATAATATGAGCGGAAAATCAGAGTCGCATACCGCCCTGAAATTTAATTATAAGTAATGTTGATGACGACAACGAAATTTTCTTCGTAAATTTTTAGACGACTTTTCGAAAAACGAAAGTCAAATTCTGTACGTTATTCAAATCGAACTCAGGAGCGCCCCTAGTCAAAAAAAATACGTCAATAATAATCTGGGATAAGGTAGGCCCGACAAAATTAGATCAACTCAAATTTAAGTGATTTTCGGAGCACTTTTAGAATTAGTGGCGAATATGACTGTAAAAACTTTTTAACTGAAAATTTATTCCTGTTTTCCAAAAATCAGCATGTTTCGGAAAAATTTTTCCTATTATTTGGCTTTAAATTATTCTTGAATTTATTTCAAAAATTTTCAGCCAAAATTTTGAAAAGACCATTATGCATAGATCATTTGTATCCCTGATTTCCTAGAACATATCAAAAAATAAGTTTTCGTAGGCAAAAAAAAATTTGCTCAGGCCTACCCTGATCTAAAAAAGCATTTGAATGTTTTGATATCTGAATTCTTAATATTTCGTATGTATACAGCCTGAGTTTTCTCGTTAACTGTTTTTTTTTTATTCCGCGAAAATGAACCAATCAGATATAGGTATAACGGATATTTACTAATCACCATCGAGTATTTTTGCGAGATTAAAAAACTCAGTTAACGATAAATCAGGCTGTACGTGATGGGTTTTTGCTACAGCTAAAATTATGTTAAATTTCCTCGTGGCCGTTTTTGGTTATAAATATATTTTAGGAATCAACTCGTCTGACAAACGCCCTAGATATTCTTCTCAGTGAAATTGAAAGTTTGGTGAATGATGATTATTTGGACATTGAAGATGAGTCGACTTGGAGTTAACTCGTAAAGAAATTGTTTGCCAAAATAAAATATGCCTCATGAAATCCCAACGCCTTGAAATTATTGCCAATAAAATAATCTCTTAATTTTTTATATAAGATGAATAAATCTGCAAAAATATATTTAGCTTGAAACAATAACTTCACCTTATTCGTGTGATGCGAATGAGTAATCAAGTAAGGTCACTAGGTGGCGCTTAAATGTATATCTATTACGGCACATTCTGAGGCTTTTATGCCACTTTTTTCACTACAATTTCTATATAATCCGGCGTTTTAAAACGACTCATAAGATTTAAGATCGATTTTTTTGAGCACAAATAATCAGTGAATAAAGAAATTAAATAATTTTTCGATTTTTTGTCTAAGATTACTGACATCGTTTAATTATCGGTTTTTGTTTACAAATTCGAAACAATGGTCTGATTCGGACCATTTTTGCCAATTTATTTTTCTCGAAATATTTGCGCTAAGTTTGAGCTATCTGAAAACTCAATCGGAAAAGTCATTTTCAAACGCCAAATTAAATAAAAAATGTTGGCTGAAAAGTGGCATTAAAATGCCACAACAACTCCCGTAATAGATATGTTTTAAACGAGCCAAATTTTTAAATGAAATAAGCACTCAGTGACCCTCAAATAATTTTAAGGTCAATTTCGACTTTCGTCATGAACTTTCTAATGATGATATAAGCAACCACGGGTTAATAATGTTCACGCGAAGCACTAGAGGGTGGAGCACTAGAGGGTGGAGCGAATTCCGCTTTCTAAAACTAATCATTAAATACTCGGCAAATTAATTTACAATTTTATTTATTAAATAGAATGCCAAATATTTTCGTTTATATCGGTGTTAAATAATGAAGATTATGAATAAAATACAGTAAACCGCAGATTGGTTCTTGTCAAATTTAAGGTGGTGAGATACCATGATACTCTAATCGCTTGAAGAATACTGCTTTGCACAAATAGTACAGATCCATTTCGTATCGCAAAACTCCCTTTTCTAGAATTTCACGAGTTACGTTCGAGTAACCAGCATTTCCATGAGTTTTTGTCGATTCTTGTTTACCCTGGACCACTATAAACAAATTGTGAAAATTTTCGTTTTTGTTTCAAGGTTTTTTTAAAAATTAGACAAAAATCAATGAGAAAAACATAAATCTTTCCGTATTTTAACTTTCAAATTATAGAAAGATTAAAACTTCTCTCAAGCAGGACGAAAAAAATATTATTCAAAAGTTAAAAAAAAGGATCCTGAAGTTGCAAACGAATAATCCTGAAGCTGGGTTGATGAAAAATTATTATGAAAATTCTTTTAAATTGTTCCAAATTTCTATATTGTATATCCCCCAAGCAAACACTGCTCAAAATTAGAGACCCGGGTAATAAACGTAGTTACAATTTTCAAAAACAAATATTGTAAAACTTTCCAAAAAATCATTTTCTAACATGACTTGCTAATTTTTCACAGCAACTTACATGTATTACTTGTTTATCGATAACGATCCCCGGCTTTACAAAACAATTATTTTTCGGGTTTGAATTTTTAAAAAATCGATAGAAATTGAGATTTTTTTATTTTAATTTTAAGCCATTAGTCTGAGAATTTTCTTAATGTTCGTTTATTGTTCATATGAGGTCACTTTTGTAAATTTGAAAATCACACATTTAGAAACGTTTGGAGAAAAATTAGGCATCGATGGATGACATCACTGGAACGTGATGACAGCGGCTGTCAGACAATCTAGTAGTCAGAAAATTTTCCTAATTATGTATCGAAAATATTATCTTATGCCGTTATAATGAACATCGCGTTATTATCGCCCGAAAATAAAAGAATTTATTTTTTAAAAGAATCGTTTTATGGACTCAGGGATCACTATCAACATAGCCTATATTGAAATCTATATTTTGAACTTAAATCGAATCTACTTGATGTAATAATTTACTTACGATCTGTTTTTGAAGCTGCCTTTGCACCGCTGAAAAATTCCGGCAACATTATATCGAATAAATCCAGTGTTTCGTCAAAGTGCTCTGAAGAATGTTTTACGAAAACATTACAAAAAGATGATTTTAATTAAATACCTAGGATGCCAATCATATAGTAATCTTGAATGATGTGCTTTTTAGCGATCTCAGTTGCCCCTCGTGTTTTGTCCCAGTCAGTTATTCGGACACCAAATTCATTTTCGTTTGGATCTTTTGTCCCACAAGCATTAGCGTCAGTTCCACAAAAGTACTTTTCAAGGTTAGAAATATCTTATTTTTATGAAAAGTTTAATTTTGAATTAAAGAAAATCATAAAAAAAATATAAGAAAATAGCCTGAAATCATATTTTAATTTGTTTCTCTAAATTTATCTTATGTTATTAATGTAAACTTAGTCGAGCTAATTTCAGATCTGATGGGATTTGAACATTTTTTACCTATGAAAATCAATCAGAACAGTTTCAAATTGTGGAGTTCGTCGAGTCGATATCAATTACGATGTCCGAGTTCATATTTTTTTTTTATTCTGGTGAAGAACTATTTCGGGACAAAAATCCCGTGGTGATACGTATTTTTTGAGTGAAATGTAGATCATAAGTTATGATTCATAACCTACCTTGCTTCATTTGTATTTCATTGGCCTGCTTATGTGCGTCAACATTATCAATAATTACATGATAATCACGCGATTCGTGTCCCAAAATGGTTTCCACAAAATAAAAGCCAAAAAAAGCCCACCCTTTTATTTAAATTACAAAAAAAAAATTTCACTCGACAATCACTTGAAATAAATTAATTTTTCACTGAATTAATGAAGTTTAATTAAAAGTTAAGCTGACTTAGGCTGACTGACGACACCCTAAGCGTGACCTTCAAAAAACTTATATCCACGTCGCCTACTCATTTTGAAAATATTTTCAAGGAAATATGATTATTTTGCATTTATGAAATATTAGCAATAATATATTTTCAACACATGTGAATCTGTTCAAGCTCTCATATTATCAAACCTGTAGATTTAAATTTTCATAAAAGTTTAAAAACATTTTTTGACAACAAAATATGAATTTGTGACTTTATTAGCGAATTTATTAATCCTCTCCTGAACCATAACTTGTAGTGCATCAACACACTCTTGACTGCCTTTTCCAACGCATTCGTCTAAAGTTTGATTAATTTCTTCTT
>SCLH01004700.1:0-10472 GCA_004367855.1 Oikopleura vanhoeffeni
TTTGGTTTTAAATTTCCGATTATTTTTTCGAATTTTTTCAATAATGTAGCAAATTGTACTGTGCGTTACCTCCCTAAAATCGTATGACAACTCTTCCGAAATAATTGACCCAGAAAAATAAAAATAAAGGCTGAAACCTCTCATTTTGAAACCTCCTTCTGATCAGTTGGTGGCGCAAAATTTTTGTTTGTTACTTTCTCCCGGTCCGAAATCTAGTCATAATACATCTTACTTTATTTTACATTTTAAAAAGAGAGAAAAAGTTTCGCGAGTGACACAGCAAAATTATTATTTTGATCTTTATTTGAAATTCGTGTAAGTACTAATACTGACAAGTCACAATAAATTTTTATCTTTTAAAGCTCAACAGACTTTCGCTAAATTTTCTTAGCATTCAATATATGTAACTTTGACAGCTTAAGTCTCGGTCTCTGCTAAGTTGCTAGTCCAAAACCATTGCAAAATCAGAATTTTGAACCTAAATTTAGCAGAAAAACTAACATTTTGTTTCTGTTTCCCAATTTCGTTAGCAGGTGATTGCAATCTATCACTGAAAAAGTTATAAGATTCTAAAATTTAACTCCATTTTCTGCCCCAAAATCTTGCAAAAAACTTAAACTTAAAACTTAAATATGTTTTTACAAATCAAAAAACTATACTAAGTTAACATTGGGAGCATTTACTACAAAACCTATACTTTTTTTTTTATTTTTTCCTTTTTTTCCTTTATCCAATCTGGTCTAGTACATTTCAAAAGAAAAATAAACATAATAGCTGTAAATCCTTCTTTTTAATCTTTTTTTACAACAAAAATGTTGAAAACATTTCTAAAAGCTCAATTTAAACACACTAATCTAGGAACAAAAGTAAAAATTTTTGAAAAGCCATTTCATTTAATTTTTACAGCGCAAAAAACAGCCAAAAAAATCTTAATTTTATTTTTACGTTTGAAATCTTCAGTAAACTCTTACGTTTATTTTAAATTGCAATTGGAATGGGTCGTCAACGAGGTAGAGAGGAGACTACTTATGCTATGCCTGGCTCACAATCAGACAACGATAAGAAGTCAAATGGGAAATCTCAAAAATCGCCAAAAGAAAAAATGCAAAAGGGAGGTAAAAAAGCCCTAGATGACATCGATGAACAAATAAAAAATCTAATGGACAAAAAAACAGGTATTTTAAAAATAAAATTATTTTTCATAAACAATAGCATACCTTTTTTCAATAATGATCTAAAAATCACAAGCAGCATAGTAAAAAAATTGAACAATAGCATAAAACATATGCTGTCAAAAATACCGTTAAAAATACCAGTAATAAATGAAGTTCTTTTCAAAATTGCAATTATAACTGAGAACAGTAATTCGCGCGATAATATCAAATGGAATAGTTCTCAGTCTCAAAATTTTTCACCTAATGTCAGAGATTATATCAACGACAAAAAAAAGGGGAATACGGCAACTAAGATTAGAGATTATATCAAAAATCAAAAGCCAAATTTTGATATGAACCAAGGCTGCGATTACATCAATGCCAATATTCATAATTCTTGCAAATTTGATATTGAACAAGTATCAAAAAATACAATAACTGAATTTAAAAATGATAAAAATGTTAATACCTTTATCCTGAAATTTTTCATAAAAATATTGATGAAATTAAAAAATAATGTGGACATCTCATTAATCAAATTTAAAGTCATTGAGAATGCAAAGCACACTGACGTCGATATTCTATCTTTTCAAAAAAATAATGATTTCCATAGTAAACTAAGTTTTACTTTTGAACTAGACACTTTGCCATCGCAGCCTCAAAATAACAATTCTAAATTAGCACTGAAAAGAACCTCTGCTGTCTCATCACGGAATGAAACTGTAGCAAAATCAATCCCCATGAAAAAACAGAAGGTAAATGTTGGTGGAGAATACAGAAAAACTGATATTAGTCCATTGCAAGATAATCAGGATGAAAAGAAATCGAGACGCTCTGTCACTGACAAACTTGAAATCTGGCAGTCGAACAGAAAGTTGATCATCCCAAAAAATCAACTCAAATTCGGTGGTCGCCACGATTTTGTAAAATATGAAACGTCTCTTGCAGCTGCTGAATCCATCTCATATCTAATGAACCATAAAATCTGGCCGGCTCAATTGCAAGGTGAAATGTGGCGATTTCACCTAATAGTAAATTGCAATTATAAACAACTGAGCTTGGTATGTAACTATCTTGGCTTGGACATTGCAAACGTCGAATCTTTTCATCGTCAACCCTCAGATAGACCGGATGGAAACAAAATTGATGACTACTGTCACATTGAAACAATTCGAATGCGCAGCTCTTATGATTTCTGGAAAATCTGTTTCTTCTTTCCAGAAATGCTTTGCAAAAGCGATGCCCTTCGAAAGCTGCGAAAACCACCAATATTATGTGCGCAGTGGATCTTGAGAAACAACGGTGAATGGTCATTTGTCACAACTGAAATGGACAGAATTGTGGACTTTTTGCAGTTTGCACTAAATCTCAATGAAGTTCTTGAAGATACCGAATTTCGTTGGACTGTCACTAATGACTCTCGTAACAGTCTACCTACGCTTGCACAACTGACAAACTACCGACAAGAAAAAATGAAAAAAGCGTTACCATCGAATGAGAGATTGCAATTAAATTTCCGTGAATGCATCTTCTATGACAATCAGCTAAATTTTGTACGCTTTGTGCACGGAAAAAAACCTTATCTTCACTACGCATTAAAAAACCTTCGTGATAGACTAAACGGGACCATCTCTGAAAGCGTCTACAGCTCCGCAGTCAAAGACAGAATTGCAATGATAAGACAAGGCAAAAAACCATTTGCATCGGCTGAGGATGAAAGCAATAATCTGCGTCAATTGCAAGCTGACAAAGACAGAGTAAGCCCAAAAAAATTATTACCATGGAATGCAGCGGCCCAAGAAAAGAAGCGTGGAAATGAATTTTCATTCCTCAAAGATCTGATGGACTCTGACATTTTTCAACGAATTGAAAAAATGGAAGAAAATATCCGCAAGAACGCCGGTGAAATTGCAAATGTCAAGAGCGAATTAGGACAGAAAATCGGCGAGAATTTTAACACGGGGCAAAACTTAAAAAAAAAATTCGCAGCGATGGAAAACGATATTATGTCAAAATTAGAAAATATATCGAATTCCCCAAATGACAAGAAAGATGCAAAATTTCACATTTTTGCAAATAAACAAAGTGAATTATTTGGCTTGTTGGAGGGCCACAAAATTTTGAATGAGACAAAATTCGAGTCGATAACCAAAAAAATCACAGAAATCGCAAAAAAACTCAATATTCCAGAAGATCTGCAAACTCCTAAAACGAGCGTCTCAAATGCCCTTAAAGATATCAAAAGTAGAAAACCTTCTGCAATTTTTAAGCCAACAAATTTGATGGAGAGTTTTGGCAATACTCGAGCTAACCCGCTTGACTCAAAGGAAAAAATCAAATGGACAGCTGACGAAGATCTTGCAAGTACTGAAAGTGAATCCGGTGATGAAGCTACAACTGCAATTAATATGAGTGATAGCGCGGATGATGTAGAATTTACTTCAAAAGTTGAACACCTTAAAGACCTATTGCAAAAAAATTACAATGCAGGTGAATCGATTTCAGCAGAAATAGAAATTGCACGTGGGGGGGTTTCCGAACAGAACTCGTTTGAAAACACTAATGAGCCAACATTTGACTTTCAAATGGGGGAAGATCATGAAATAACGGTTGATGAACCAACAAATTTGCAATCCGGAGAAGGGCAAAATAATGATAATTTTGCAGGAAATAATTACTTTGAGGTCGGTAGTTATGAAATGGATCATGCAGCGGAGGAAGAGCTAATCAACTTCAGGGTTACAAACCTGGACATTTCGCAATTCACACAGCTGAATACTGTGGAAAAAGTTCAAACTTGGAAAAAAAATGCAAGAACTAGGATAAGCGAAATAAGAAAAGCCATGAAATGTGAAGTTACAAATTCCTCGAAAGAACTTGTCAACTCAAGAATTGCTTACTGGCGTTTTATGGTCAATGACCGACCTGACACAATTATTCTAATTTTGCAAGCCGACTTAAAAGATCGTGGCGAAAGTTCAATTTGCAAAGATATCGAGCAGATCGAGTCAGTCAAAAACTGTTTGACGGACATCAGCGCTTTACGAGAGATGACAAAACAGACGAGTATCTTGGCTGAAATGCAACTTCTCTCCCCTGCAAGTATAGACAAATTTCTGCCACGCGTAAATGTTCAAATTTACGAAAAAATTGAAGCAATTGCAATTTCAAAAAGTTGGCCGATGGCAAAATGGAATCCGGTGAAAGCAATTACAAATGTGATGGCGGACAATCATATAGATGCAATCACCAGACAACATTATCGATCAATCCGAAACATGCCTCCGCTTATGACTCCAACTAGAGGTGAAAGATATCTGCAATCTATAGATGAAACTGAATTTATAACAAACCAGACCTCGGTAAGTTATATTCAAATTGCAAAAAAAAATGATATAAATAAAAAAATCAACTCATTTCTAATTAACTGGGATTCAAGCTCTGACAGTGATGTCAGTAATACTGATAATCAAGTAACTTGTGAAATCATTAAGGGGGTTGACTCATATAAAAATTTGCTTATTATTCTCCAAAACATATCGCAAAAAAAAAATATTTGCAAATTTTTAAAAAATAAAGACATAAATGAATCCATTGCAGAAATTAAAATTGCAATGGGACTTCAACAGTGTGAAGAGTTGCCAGAAAGTCTTGACTCTTTGTTAAGGGAGGAAAAAAATGTAAAAAATGTATTGGGAAATATACATCTTGGTAATCTAAGAGCAAAAAAAATTTTCAAATGTAAAAATCCTGGTGAAAAAATTGAACGAGAAAATGGCGTTGAGGGTGATCTGAGGGATTTACATGATGTCGAAAATAATGATTTGATTTTTGAGTTTAAACGAACATTATATGATTTCTCGGAATGTAGTGATATTAATATTTGCAGAATTGTTATAGCTCTGAAAAACAGTATGAAAAGAGTTGATGATAGCTCAAGCATATTTAATAAAAATTTAGTTTCAGAAATAAGAAAAGAACCCATCAAATTTTATCCGAAACATTTGAAAAGATCAAGTGACATTGCAAAAATTCAAAGGAACAATGACTCTAGTGCCTACGTTGATGATAATCTGCCATACCAAAAAAGGTTAGTAGGCGGCTTAGAAATTCCACTTAAATATCAAAAGCTTGATACACTGCCAAATAAAAGGTACATTTACGGGGTCAGTGAAGAGTCATTAATTTTGCAAAATGAACTTTTAAAAGATGAAACTGACCGAAATAACCTCATAATGAAAGAAATTGAGGAATGGTTGTGGTGTATGAATTGTAACATTAACAACTTAAACGGATATAAAATGAAAAAACTAACAAACATTTTTTTTGCAAACCAAATAATATTGATAAATGAATGCTTCATAGAAGTGGAAGGGTTAGAAAATGGTACTGATGTTCCAAAAGGATATCAAGCTCTATGGGGATCTCCTGATAGAGATGGCCTAGTATACACAGTCGCACTTTTTAAAAATGAAATAGCCAGCTGGATGTCAAAAATAGACTTAGGCCCAAACAATCCTTTTTTAGGAATTTCAATAAAATCACCAAATTGCAAAAGTACAACCAACTTACTTAATATTTATAGATTTAATGATGGCTCGGAACGACTGAAAAAATTTTCAATCAATGAATTGCAATTATGGACCAAAATAAAGGATAGTGTTGACATTTGCAGTAAAGAAAATAATAGACTCATAGTTTGTGGTGATTTCAATTGTGATATCCTACAATCACGATCAAAAAATGAGTCAATTAACGGAACCAAAATGGACGAAATTTTTGGTCAATTCAGAGACAATATCTGTGGCTTCACACATTTCAGAAAAAATTGCAAACCATCAAAAATTGACTATATCTTTAGTAAAAACGTCGATATCAAAAATGCAAAAAATCTAAACCTAAGGGCGGATATGAACACAGATGGGCATGTAGGACAAGAATTTAAATTAGAAATAAATACTGTAGGGTTATCAAAACAATATATAGCCTATACCAGACCCATTTTAGAGGATTATGAAATTCATAATTTTGCAAGTGTTGTTCATGACCTTTTTGATAACATTGAAATGTCAACGCTAGACGAGATTGACATTGCCGAAAAAACATTGGATCTTTTTGCAAAATTCATTCAAGTTGTCTCACCGAAGCAAGCTGGAATCCGAGAAATCAAAATGTACGAACCAAACTTGCAAAACGACACAATGGAACTTCGTCGCGAACTTCACAAACTGCAATCATGGTATGATGATATAAACATTTCAAAATATGCCCATAATAGCAAATCAGAAATTTCTCCCTATTTTCAGTACTCACACATACTACCTGATCTTGAGTTAGCAATGACAGAAGTCAAAAAACAGTTTCATAGAATGCAAATGAGGGACAGTGATAAATTTGCAAATAATCACTTTTCTGACCGTTTGTCTACTATGAATGAACTGTGGAAAAGCCATCAAAAAATTAACAAAAATAAAATCCGTTCAGAAATAAAAGGTGATGTTGAAAACATCGCTGACACCCTACAGCAATTGCAATTTGAAACTGGTGGTGAGCAAGATGACACGTGGCCAATTCTACCACAAAAAAATATTCCGGAAAATGAAAAATTTTCATTTGGAAAAGTAGAGAGTATTGATTCGAGTGCCAGAAAAATCATTGCAAATAAATTAACAAGCAGCAAAAGTCACACAGCTGGAAAAGACGGTCTATCACGCCACTTTATTCAAAACCTACCAGTTGGCATGTATGAAATTGCAATCAAGCCAATTCTGACCTCCCTAGAAAAAGGTATTTACTTTAAACAATGGAAATTTAACAGACTGATTGCGCTAAAAAAACAAAATGGTAAATTAAGGACAAACACAACCCATAACAAGAACACCAACGAAACTAAAAAAGTCGTAGCAGAGAGATTTCTTAAATTTTTGACGTTGCAAAATTTACTGTTTGACTCTCAGCACGGTTTCAGAGGTAATCACAGCTGTGGTACAGCGATTACAGAAATGATGCTGGGAGTTAATCTCAGAAAAAATAATGAGTGCTCGGCAATTCTAATGTGTGACTTAAAAAATGCCTTTGGTTTCTGTTCTCATGCTAGACTTTTAAAAAAATTAGCCAAATATTGCAATGATCGTGAATTAAAATGGTTTAGTGACTTTTTATCAGATAGAAGTTTTGAGCTTGAGCTGAATGGTAAAACCTCAACAAGCAGAAAACTGCCTGAAAGGGGCGTACCACAAGGTGGGGCCCCATCAGCAATTCTATTTTCTTTTTACATTAATGATATGCAATTTTGCCTAACAAGTGATAACCGTCTTATTTTATTCGCAGATGACGCCTCACTGGTACTCAAGGCCAACTCAATACCTGAATTACAAATGAAGATGCGAGAACAAATGGATGCAATCTGTGGCTACCTGATGCAAAATCAACTGTGCATTGAAATCAACAAGACATTCTACGTTCTCTTTGGTAAGAAATCTGAATTAAAAAAATTGCAAAAAATGAATAATAAAAAAAACAATTCCGGTGATAATAATAATATCACAAACAGTCTAAATGATGACTTAAATCTGATATTTGAAGGAGTCAAATTACAAAAACATGACACCTTCAAATATCTAGGGGTTCATTTTACAATAATAAATGGGAAATTTGATTTTAAAAGACATTATAATATTCTTAGGGGTAAGTTTAGAAATGCAAAAAGGTGGGCATTGACAATAGCAGATATAGGCTTTAGGAATCATATTGCAAACCAGTTTAGATCAATTGCTGCTGGAACATATTTGCACGGTACAGATTCGATCTCTGTCCCTTCAAATGAAATATTACAACCCCTACAATCTATCTACAATCAAACTATTTTGCAGTTATACCGTTCAAAGTTTAAAAATATTGAAAATCCAAGTCAACTACAAATCCTAATGATAGTAGGACATCCTACACTAAGGGACATGCATATCAAATCACTGATGAATAGGGTCAGTTCGATCTTGCAAACAGGTGAACCAAAAAATCTCTACAATATAGTAAATGAATGCATGTACATAGGGGATCAGTTTGGCAATAAAATAAAAAATTTTGAGGACCGATTTTTAACAATAAGGGAATATAACAGAAAATGTGAGGCCAGAAAATTGGCTGAACAACCAATAAATGATATTCCTAGGCCGATTCTCGCTAATTTTTATGATATATCTTGTGGTCTACTAGTCAATAGATATAATATCTGGATGCAATTTCCTGATAAATACCTGAAAAATACCTGCAAAATATCACTAAAACAAACCTTTCCATTCAACGTAGTAGCCATTTTTAACTCTGAACCAAACATGGTCAGAAACAAAATTGGCGAATACGGCTTTCGAAATTTTTTTAAATGGTGGACCAATAAAAAATGCCCACACAGAATAAAAAGTGCTAATCAGAAATTTTGCAAATTTTGTAAGCCAGGGGGAATAATGGAAACTGATTTGATGGGTAAACAAATCAACAAAATCAATGCAATAAATGAAGCTGAATGTACACTAAAAAATGTCAAGATTAGGAAAATTTTAAAACATAAAATTATATGTGAAATAAACAGATGTGCCAGCTTTGTCAAAGGTCCCATTGATATGAACAACAAAATAAAAACGTTCATACATAGAATTTTGCAAAATAAAAACATTGAAAATGATATCATACGGCCAGTTGAAATGATAGTGCGAAAATAAGATGTATATTTCATTCTTATAAAATTGTTTGTTTCTTGTTTAAATGTGTCTCTTTTCTGATTCTGATTAATCTTGTTTTTAAAGCGATACGATTACAAACCGCCTATGACAATTCCATAAAGAAAGAACTACCTGAAGATGAGATTGCAAAATACTGTCTCTTCAATTTGCAAACTGGGGGAACAATCTTGATGTCTCAAAAAGACTTTGAAGATGGCATTGTCCCGTCCTGTTTATCTAATGCAATAGTTATACCATTTTGTGCTCTAATGAACCCCAGTGATAGACTTTCAGCTGCAAAAAACGACTTCATGTCTAGCTACATTTATGACAGCAGCAAGAAGATCTACACTCTCGGAAAAAACAAGATTTTGCAGCTCTCCAGTGACGAACTTCGGTACATGGAGAAAAATAATCTCTCGATAATACAGATGAAAAGATTGGCTGGGCAAGGCCTAACTGCATTTGAAGACAACCTACTGCAAAGTGACCCAATAAAAAGCGGCGAAATCTTGGAAAAAGTTGTGAACATTGATGCGTTGCAATTATTCCTAAATGAAGCAATTAAATCCAAAGATTACTCTGGTTTTTATTACAATGAGATCATTCCGCCGTTATTTTGCAATAATACTGACAACTTTTTGGAGAACAGAAGTGGCCATTCTCTAGGAATGGCAGCAGCCAATGAATGGGAATCAATACTACTGAATATGAAATGTTTGCACATTAATGACCAGTCTCAATCTACATATGTTTTTCTTTTGCTAAGAGGAGTTGATGACAGAATCGCAGGCACGATGGCCAAATGTCTGCAACCTGTATTTGACCAGCAGGAAACTCGCATATGGAATCAATTTGAACTGGCGTACGAAATACGTAAAATTGCAAAAACTTTTATTTCTCATCTCAACCAGAAAGAGGCTGAGAACAAAATCCCATTGCACTTCAAAATGACCTTAATGACGATGATAAATAACCCGATAAGGTAAAAAAAAAAGGGGGAAGGGGAAAAATTGTGTATGTGTTTTTTTTTCACCCTACGTTTTCTTTTGCTTTACCATTGTCAAAACTGAAGATTCCCCTAAAAAAAAACAGTTTCATAAACATATTTTCTTTTCCGAAAAATCCCAGTTTGTAGAACTAGTCAGCATCTCGTGTGAAAAGTTAACCAAATCGATTTTTGGTTGTGTCTTTTATTTTCTCTTGTCCATTTCAAAAAAAAAAACACTCACAAACCTCACAGTCTAGGCATGAAGACCAAGTCAGGGCTAAAGTTATGTCTCCACCTAGATTTTGTAATTTTTTTTTTGTCTTTGGTCTGTCATGTGTTTTTTTTTCCAATCTTATTTTTTTTTGTTTTTTGCAAATTTGAATTAAAAAATAAAAACCTTGAAATTAAAAATTCTGAATATAGACTACATAATTACCTATTACCAGGTGGTGAAAAGTATAGTCACAAAATTTAAATAGTTTTGTAAATTACATGATAAAAATGGTTATCTTTCAGAATAAAAATTGAGGAACTACATGATGAAATATCAAAGGCCTTGCAAATAGACTCTAGAATTGATCCCATCCGAATAAGATCAGCTAATTTAAA
>SCLH01004720.1:0-16056 GCA_004367855.1 Oikopleura vanhoeffeni
CGACCAAAGCATCAGCTTGAAGTGCTTCTAGTTTCAATCCATTCAAAACGGTCCATCGTCTAATTTCTGAAAAAGTGTGTCAACTAACACTTACGGTACAAAAAAAATCAAAAATTTGTCAGCAACTGCTTATAAATAAAAAAGGTTTTTGAAACGCGGTTTTTATAATGTTGTTTTCAGACCGTTTTGAAAAGAAACGCGGTCAAATTTACAAAAAAAATCAAATAACATACGCATTTGGGATGCAGACTTTATTGTCTAGCCGTAATACTCAATTCTATTACGGCTAGACAATAAAGTCTGCATCCCAAATGCGTATGTTATTTGATTTTTTTTGTAAATTTGGTCTATGAGCTACCAAATAAGGTAATTCACTAAAAACGTGAAATATCAGACAAAAACTATTGCCTAAATCATATAAGTGTTTTGCCGCTATATGAACTATAGTTTTGGGTGGAAAACAGTATAGTTTTTGATTAATATTTGGAATTTTTGAAAGAAAGTTAGTTCCTATGGATTGCTCCTCCTTAAACCTACTGTAATATTTTTTACATTTTGTGTTCGTAAAATTAGCCATGCAGTCTATGTCTGGTTCTCCAAAATAATCTAGAATTATCCTATAGGATTCCTCTGATATTATTTCCTCTTTAAGGTCAAGTGTCCTTGAGGCCTCATCTGCCTCCTGTATGTCTGTAGTGACGTGTTGGATTGAGAAAATGGCATTTAGTTCGACGGCTAGTTTATTAATTATTAAAATTTCGTCATTTAATTCTGCTACTTTGCTTCCGAATTTAAAGGTTTTTACCACACACATATTGTCGCAGAGAAACATTATGCGTTTGTTAATTAATTTCGTCCTATTGGTTAATATATATGCTTTTATAGCTATGGCCTCCTTGATATTAATATGCCTGTGTTGGTCATTTTGTTCCCAATAAAATGTTCTCTCTGTCCCATCGATATCAACCCATCCTCTGGCCATATTCGACGCATCAGTTGATACTTTGTATCTCTGCATTTCGACTGTCTCTGACCTTTTTTCAACCCAATGACGAGTTGTTTTAAAATATTTTAGCTCAGATTGTCGCCAAATGTTTAATTCCGACCTTAATCTTTTATCTAATTTTAAGATTTTGTTCTTATCCTTATCGGCTTGTACTAGATATTCTGTAATTTTCCTAATGTATAGCCGCATGTTCATAATAACTAACATGAACGAGCACATTTTACCGCGTAGTCGCTCTAGGTCCTTATATTGTACAAAATTAGATTCTAGTACCTCTTCTAGTTCCTTTTGGAATTTTTCCCATTTAGCGGGTGGTATGCTTATGGTTTCTGTTTCTGTACAAATGTCAAATCCTAGGAAGTTAATCTGTTTAGAACAGATAAAGGTGGATTTTTTCCTAGAGATAAAACCCCCTGCCGCTATCATGGCTGTACATGTTAAAAAGGCATTTTTTGGTGCAGTTTTTCCTGTTTGGATAGATTTTAATTTTTCGCTGGTCATGTCTTTTTCCACAACCAGCCTATCGTCGAGATACAATGATACTGGTACCCCGTGCCTTCTTAAGAAGCTTACAGCGCAATTATTCAATAATTGAAAATCGCTGGGTACCCTCGCAATTCCGAAGGCTGCTGCGAAAAATTTAAAAATGTATGATCCCCATCTAAAATGTGTCATATTTTGAGAAGGTTCATCTAGGTATGCCTGTAGGAATCGTCATACTTACTTAAGTAATCGTCTTTATTAATAAATAGTAACGTTTCATTCAGGGTATCCAATTTACATGGGACTGAATATCCTTGAGTAACCTTAAAGGTACCGCCATCAAAACAACATCTATGTTTGTCTGATGACTCGTTGTACACGAGCACCAGACTGGTACGAATTTTAGATTTGATACTTTCAGTTGGTCCTAAGAATTTAACAGCCCCCGTGGCTACCCAGTCTATGAGCTGTTTATTTATCACTTCAATGTTATCTAGTAAATGTTCGGAGTTTTGTTGAAAAAATTCCCTTTTTTCTAATACTCCATTTACTTTTTTAATTTGAATTGGATAGTGGCTCCTTAAGGACAGAGTTTGATCCGCTATGGTCAATGGCTCATTTTTCTTTAATCCTAATTTTTTGTGCCATTTTTCATAAAGTTCGTTTTTAAAAGATGATGTTGCTAGGTGATAAATATTTCTACTACGCTTGTAAGGTCTGGCTTTTCCTGGGGCAAGATAATATTGGTTATCAAATATTGATATACCCTGTGTTACATGTTTATATGCTACAAATTTGCTAGATTCCTCTGGTAAACAGTTAATAAATATGAGCCAAGTGGCTGTAAAACCAGCCCATATACCAGCCTTGAAATCGAGCTCGTAACGAAATTTTAACATGTCCCATCTTGGCGTCTCTTCTCCTCTCCATACTTTATCGAATAAAGTTAGGAGGTCTGCTGAATAGCTTTGCCATTCTAAGTGTGTCCTAGGGGTCTTTTGGAATACACCATCGAATGTTACTGCTCTCACTGGCAATGTACATGGTAATTCTTGATTTGAATTTGTATATTTTCCCTCCCGATAGGATTTTCCGACAAGTTTATCTACGTCAAGCCATGTGTTTGGCATTCTAAATAATATAATTTTTAAGTATTGAAATTTGAAGTTATTTGGATTATACAGTATAATAATTTTTTTGTTTTTACAGAATATAATGTTTTTTACAATAAAATTTTCCTTTAGGAGTGTAATTAGCGGCCTATGCTATTAGTGGATACCTGAGTCTAGCTCGTGCTCTGAAAGAGTCATTTCCTCCTGTTGCATAGGTACTGGTACCACAAATTCTGCATCGGCCTCTAATTGTTCTGCTGCTTCTCTGGCTATAATTTTAGGCATTATTGCTGTCATAATTATATCGACCGGGGCTGGTTCTCCTCGTTTTAAGCAAACAGGTTTTCCTCTTAGGATTTTATACACTGGTGGTCGTGAGAACATAGTAACTGCCCATTTTCGGGCACTGGTGGAGTATTCGTTAATATTGATTACATTATTCTCACTATTAAGGTGTTGGTGAGCTAGGATCCCGTCAATTTTATCCACTACTGTATTGAGTAGTGAGTGACTATAAGGACCTAGTTCATTTGCTAAATCAACCATCAGTGTACTAAATTTGCTCCAATTATTGTATGTGGAGCGTCTCGAGACCCAGCGATTATAATTCGCAAAAATTTTTCGCGACTTTAGTCCCGATTGAAATTGCTTATAGTATATTTCAATCATATCCCCATCATTACACATTCGTCATCAATATCCGGGACTGGTGGTTCACCTGTTCGGGGGATATCATCAGGGAAATTTTTAGCCATATAGTCAGACAAGATGCGAGTTATTCCTATTGGTGACTTGTATCCCTCAACCTCGATTGTGTCCACTATCATGTTCAGTAAGCTTCGAATCATGATCATAGTTGTTGGTGGAATGTTTAAGAATACCATCCATTGTTCTCCGAGATCTATAGATGCATCTATATCGTCAAGGTCAACTAGAAATGAACTAGAAATTCCCCCGTTGATTTTCCACGGGTCCGGAATTTCTGGGACAAATTCAGTCTCCCCATCATGGTATTCCATATACTTTTCGGAAAACCAATCTGGTCCCTCATCGGTATCGCGATTGATATTCCTGGGGTATGTTCGACCTTTTTCTAGCTCGGGCATAGTTTCGTAATCAGCGTTAAGGGCTGCGTTGTTGTTAGCCCTTATCTCGTTGATCGAAGTCTCGAAGGACTGTGATTCCATATCACTCATGCTTACTGATTCAGAGTCTAAATATAATATATTTTAAATACATAAATTTATATGTTTTTTGAGGATAAATAATATGTTTTTCAGTATGTAATTCCTTTAGGATAAACAGTATTTTTTAATAATATTTTTCTTTTGGAATTTTTCTGAGTTCCTCATCCCATGTTATTTGATTTAGTTTTGCCAACCTCGTTTGTCCTGTTAACAAAGCTTTTATCTGGACATGTAGTTTTTTGGCATGATCTAGAATAAAAGGAAATTCGCCCGCCAGGATATTTAGGGATTTCATAACCTTGATCCACGTCACAAATCTTCTTGACCTCGTGGCATATTGTGTAATATTTGCCCATCTAGATATCGAAGAGATTTGGTCGGTGGGACTGCATTTTAATGATTCTACCGCTGTTTTTATAATTTTCAATACCGAGATCCATTCTAAGTTTCCCGGGTCATTTAATTGTGCTAGGACTCTAAGCAATAATAATCCTCTTCGCAGCGAAATTAAATTTATTTCCCAGGATTTTGAATTATTTCCTTTGACTGGTTCAAATTCTGCACTTTGAATGAAAATCGGTATTTCAATTGTTATGCGTGGGTCCTGTAGGATACAGTCCTTATAAGGCTCTGTCGGGAACTGGTCTGACTCGTCAGAGCTCGAGAAGTTTAATGCAGTGCCTATTTTGCGACGAAATTCCATTCTTAAAGTGTAATTTTATTTTTCACTTTGTATTCTAGGGTGGCCTATATAAGGACAGAAATAATATTTGGAAACCATAATTATTGGATTAAAACTTTTTAATCAATTAAATTTATCTGTCCCTATAATATTTTATTGCTTAGAACTAATATATAAGTTTTTAAATTTATTTATTGCATTTTAATACAGTTTTATAAGTCAGAAGTTGGTCCTTATGGGTTTATTAAATGTAGTTAAATAGACCTGTAAGGTTTTCCTGTCGGTTTAACAATTCTTTGCTAGCTTTCTTGACTTTTAGAGGGACCAGAAGGTATACTAGTTCGATATATTGTTGCCTGGTTATACCTTTTGCGTCCCGTTGATTAATAGCTGTTATAATTATATAGTCAATGAAGCTTTTTCGCAGAATTATTCTTGAATCAGCCCACATTTCTACAATGATATCCGTAAGTTCGTAAAAATCGTAACTGAGCATATCCTCTGGGTTTAGCAAAAATGCTGCCAATAGTCCGGATGATGTTATTTCCATTTCACTGCTAGTCATTCTAATTAACAAACAAATGTTTATTGAAAATATTAATAATAATTTATTTTAGTGTATTTAATAATTTGTGAATATAGTTGTGAACAGTTAGATATCCTATAGGATTTAATCTGTGGCAACCTAAAAGTGAATATATTTTGATTTCGTGTAAATTGACATTGATTTTTGCCGGGATTTTTTTAGTAAAGTTTCCTCTCAATGTATTGTAGTCTTCGAGGATAAATGAGGTCGAGCTTTTCGTGGATAATGACTCTGTTGGTGGGTTTTTTTCGAATAGTTTGGTGTAATTTGCATAGTCTATGGTTGTAATGGTTGGTTTTGAACTGTGTGCAGTGGTAGTGGATTTTCCCGAATTGCTCGACGTTTCACTGTCAGAGTTAAACAGTTTTTCCTGGGGGTTATAAGGGTCTGGACCCATATTTTCAACATTTGGCTGTTCGTCGTCTAAATTAATGTTTATTGGCCTGATTTGCATTTCTCTGGCAAATGTCCCAAACACTTAATCCCGAATGTCCTGTTGGATTATTCTGTGGTTTTTTGTCAGTCTTTTTGGCATTAAGTCTTTGAGACTTTTTGTTATTACCCAAATAGGAGTAATAGCCAAAATCTTTCTGGCAGGCCAGCGTGGTCAAATTGTCCTGCGTTAGATTTATATCTACGAACTGAAAAGGTTTTCCTAGAGGGACGTTATCTTTCGACCAATTTTTCATGCCATTTGTCCAATTGAAACGATTTTTTGGCCATTGTTCAAAAGAGAATGCCAATTTTGATGGTAGTTGTGGGCGTAGTTCAAAGATTTTTTGAAGTACATGGTCATTTTTGGGCTGATTTTGAATGCCAGCCATAAATAACATGCCCAAACTTTTTATTTTTACTCCTATTGGTAGTCGCTCCGCGCAGATATCCTTTAGGGCGTAAAAAGCGATTCTTGCTTCTTCGATTACCGATGATGCAGAAATCATACCTGGGTTGACTATGTTGTTTAATAGTACTTCCCAGGAATTTACAACCCGCGCAAATTGAGTTTTTTGCCGCATTCGTGCTTCAGGTTGTACCGCGGATAACGGAGCGGCCAAGTTTTTCGCGAAATCTGACATTAATTTCCCGGTATTTGGGTTATCCATATCAATGCCCAGAATGTCGAGAATCACTGTAGCGACTATTGGGTAGCTGGATGTGATACTGGCCTTGATGCAGATTTTGATATCATCAATAGCCAAATCTGAATTTTTCTTGACTAATTTGTCAAGAGAAAAGTCGTGTCCTGTAGGGTAATTGTCAGAGGAATTTTTTGATCGTTGGGAGCATTTGGCTTCCATGGTGACCGTGAGCTCCTCAACAATATCCTGTACGTCCTTGATAGTAACATAATTGTTATTACCATGCTGCGATTGCTTTAGGACCTTTATATCTTTGACCATTTTTAGCTGTGCTAATTGAATGGCGTTAAGAATAGGTTTGGCCGATTTGTCCTTAGAGGGATTAGCGATCAGATTTGAATTTCTTAAAATCTGGCCATTTAAGAGTATCATATTTTTCTCTAATGCCGCAATTTTGCCTTGATTTCCTGTTGGATTGTTAATACCCGCCAATAGTTCAACTACTCTTGGGTCCTTAACGTCCAAATTACTTGTCAAGGTAATTTCTGAGCAGTTTTCTAGTTGCCCTTGATTCAAAAAATAAGTTTTCATTAAGATCTTCAACTTTAACTTTAGCCTCAATTCCGCATTCTCGACATACTTTGACCATGGTATATCCTTTTGGTAAGAGACTGTGTTCTCTAAAATCCCAAATAAGTGTCTGTTTAAGGCACGTATTTCATTTTCCAAATTGTCCACGGATAGGCTGTCTTCCTCTACCTCAGCCTCTGAATCTTCTGCATCAGATTTCTCCTCTGCTGCTGATTCCTCGTCAATACTAAGTTTATCTTCTTCTTGAGAATGATTAATTTGTTCTTCCTGGTTTTCAAACTCTTCCGGTACCGTGATATCCTTTAGGGTGTCTACTGACACTTCCATTTTATCTTTTTTGCATTTTTTCAGTACCTTAATTTTCAATCTTTCGATTTTCGGCTTTTTGTCTTCTGCCTACAAGGACAATATTTTATGATTTGCAAGAAGACTTGATCCTATAGGACGCCTTATAATCAAAAGTTGCCTTATGTATTGAATTCCGATGATATTAATTAAGAGTTTTTGCTATTGTTGAATTTGTACTTAATTATTATATATATTTTATATTAATTATGAAATTTTACTGCTGTCCTCATGGAAAGGAGCTTTTATGTAGAATGGTTTAAAATCATGTTTGATAATTCAATTTTTAACTCAAAATTTTTAAGTTAGTCATTTTGTTTATTTTACATTTGTATTGTGCTTATATTATCAGCGTTAATTTTGATTCTATTCGTTTTTAGTTTCTAATTTTTTACCCAAAAAAAAAATTTTTGTCATTATGAATGGCGTCCTATAGGCACTACTCGGCAAAGACCCCCAGATAGGAATAAGTCAGTATTAATACTGACCTACCTTTTCCAGATACTCGTATTTTCCATTAATTGGAAGATACAAAACTGGAAATGCTAACCTGGTTGTCTTGCGTTCGTTTCCCCATTCTTGCCAAAAAAGAAAATTTTATTCTTGCTAGGTTGTCCGATAGTCTCTCTGTAAATTGTTGCTTCTCTAATCTTTCTACTTTGCTACAAAATTTTTAAAAATATTAAAATTTTACAATAATTATATTTCATGTCTGATTCGGATTTGTGTAAAAATCGAATGAGCTCTATTTTTAATATTTTTTAAATTTCAAGGTGTTTTCTAGAAAGTTTAAGCTAATTTTTAGTTTAAATTTTTTGTTTTGTGGCTATTTGTTGTCCTGTTATTATGTCTTATAGACATATTTTTGTTTTTATAACAGTATTCGTGGCATTAAAAAATAATAACAGTGCTAATTCTCCGAATGGTGTTATTAACAAATTGTAAGTCCTATTTGGTTTTTCATTAGTTTTTCAATTTTGTTCGTTTACAGGAATATAGCTATTATGAGTGGTGACTATTTATTACTGTCCTAGTATATAGGGACCATAATTGTTACTATATTTTTAGATTATAAAAAGGTTAACTTTTTACTCCTATAGGCGTTAATTAATTCAGGATGTATACCATCGTGATAATAGCTTCTGCCGTCCTATAAGGACTCTTTTTCAACAGTTATGGAGATTAGTTTTATTAGTAATCTATTATAATCTATATTCACATTATTATTCCTATAGGATTTGAACTTTTTCAATTACGTTATTTTATTGTGAATTGTTAGTATTAGGATGATGGTTAGTTATAATGTTTTATTCGAAGATTTTGAATTTATAAATTAAATGATTATGTATAATTTTGAGAGGAAGTAGGAAATGTGCAGCTATATTATGATTTGGTGGGATATTATCCAAGTTATTTACAAGCATAGCTTCATATAATGTTATTTCTTGCTATGTCATTATATGAAGTGTATCTAGATCTGGTAGAGTAAATTGCTCTACTTTTCGCTGTAAATCCTCTAGGTTAATATTAAAATTGGATTCTGTTTTCACGTTATTTACCCACTCTTGAATTCTACAAACAGCACATTGGTGGTCAATCACTGACATCAAGTTATTGGCCTTAGAAAAGTCTATGGCTTTTAACATGACATCAATGCTTTCTCCTGAAAAATATTCGAATGACTGTGTAGACTGAGTCATAATGGGTATGTAACTTACGGTTTTCCTAATGGGATGATGCGTTTTAATAGATCTGTATTATATATATACTGTTTATTAATTTTAATCCACTAGAGTAGTTTTCGATACTTCTGGGGTACTTCGAAAGCTGTCATATTTATTTTATTGTTCACCTGCTTATTTATTAATTTTCTGATTGTCAGGTGCCTGCTGTATATCAATTTATAATTTGATGCACTTGCTTAAGCCATGCATTTACTGCACTCTCAGAGTCTACAATCACTGCCACCTGTTTTATTAACAGGTGATTGTAATTTTAATTTTTAAGTTATGGTTTATCCGTTATAATTTATTAAATCTGGGTTGATACTTGTAAGGCAGCTTATTATAAATTTTGAAGAAATAAATGGCAGTATGGTATATACTTATATACTAAATAATTGACAGTTTTTCCTATTAGGTTTAAATGGCAGTTTTTCCTATTAGGTTTAAATGGCAGTTTTTCCTATTAGGTTTTTTATATCAGTGGAATGTTCGCTGAATTTTCTCCATCATTTCACTGTTCCATAATTGTTCGTTTTGGAAATGTTGCAGCGCGGTTTTCCCGTTCCAAAATTGATTTACTAAATAAAATTGTTTTAATTGGTTGTCTTAGAGACCTCTCCAGACAGATTTGTAAACCAAAGGTGATTTTAATTCAGCCACCTCTTAAATTTTAGTGTGTTTGCCCGTGCTTTTCTATATACTCATTATGGTTTTTGTAAGTATATAATTGAATTTTTTCCCTTTAATTTTTACTTTTTACAGTTATTCCTATAGGATATTCATTATTCTATATTCGTACCTGCTGATGTCACTAGTAGCACTGTACTAATGTTTGTCTTCTCCTTCTTGAGCAGTTTGCGTACTTGCGGAGCTGTGATTACGAAATTCAGCCCGTATTTCTCGAGAACTTTCTCGTATAATCTTGGCGATGTAGCGCCTGCCAGGTCCTTTCGGAAGTAAACGTAATTTACCATCCAATCCGGTACGTTTACCATATCCTTGTCAAGCCATCTTTTTAGGATGTTGTATGTCTCCATTCGGTCTAAATAATAATTATTATTTTGATATTTGGGTAATTTTCCATATATTAAGTTGGTTTTTTGTTCAATGACGGTAGTAGCTTTTATAGTTGAGCTGCTCAATATTTAAATTTTTACGCTATTTTTAGTAAATTTTAGGTCGTAAATACGTCAATTTGTGTTAATACATTATGGTTTTTTAGGCTGTCCTAAAGGGTCATTTTTTCTAATGTTTTTTATTGTCCTAGAATATATATGTTATTCTATTACCTTTCTCTATTTGTCGTAGTAGCGGGTGAAGACTGTCCTTCTGTTCAATATCCTTCAGGATTTTGCTTTCTACTTCTCTTCTTTTTTGACAATTTTTTAGATCTTGGTGGCTTGACTCTATGATACTATTGTCCCACCTATTAGTTTTTTCCTTTAGGATATCGTTTCTGCTATTTTTTGGTCCATTTTGTAGGACAGATTGGATTAGACCGGAGCTGCCAGGATTCGGCGTGGTACGCCATTCTATTCCTGCTTTTGATTTAAGCCTAGTTACTCTATCTTGAGCAGATTGAGAATTTTTGTGAAAGTCGATCCCCACTCTTTTTACCCCGTTGTGGTCCCTGATCATACCTTCACCCTCGTTTTTCAAAACTTTCATTCCCATGTTTCTGAGAGTCTTGAATCTCACTTCCATCCCTAGTTCTATGACCGGCAACTGTCCTACTGACAGTAGGTTACTGTTTACCGCTGCATTGGCGTTGACTTTGGCCCCTAGTTTTGCAAAAGCCTCAAGCGTGCTGAATGTCCTTTCGGTTTGCAAATTTGAGCTAAAGGTTTTATGGCTCGTGGTTGACGCTAGGTTATATTTCTTGGTGTTTTTAAAACCATTACTGTCCTTGCAGGGTATTTCGACCTCGTGCGTCTTTGGACCGTATCTTCGACTTTCGTTTGTGAAGAGGTGTTGTACTAGCACTGATCTTTGTTGGTTGTCGAATACCGTACCCAATGCATAGCAATTGTACTCCCCAAATTTGAAGTTAAGTCCTTTAGGGTTATCCATAGGTCCATGGCTGACGTGTAGGTTTCCTATATTTGCTAAGGTATTTCCTATGGTAGTAACGTTTCCCAATCTTTCTGGCTTAATCTAGGTTTCAGTATAGTGGTCTGTTTCTGCTACGTTCTTCTTAATTATGGTTAGTTGGTAACCTTTGCAGGATTTCGATCCACTATAAAACGGGATCATTCTGTGATTCCTAAGGGGGGTGAAGACAGTTAATGCGGATTTGAACAGCTCTCCTACTTCTATTTTCCTATTTCTCCTGAGGTCGACTATTTCTCTTTCGCCTACGTGTTTATATAACTTCACTTGTTGACCAATTCTGCATATGTTTTGGTATGAGCTTTCGTAGTCGATTTGTTGACCTTATCATATTACCCAAAACACTTTTACTGGGAGAAAATAGAACCAGGTTCGTTCCTGTAGTTATTAATTCGTTATTGAATGCTGCCAGTGTTTGGTAATCCTTTAGGAGGTATGTCATCTGGGCGGCTGAGTCTCTATTTGTTTGCGAATCTTGATTTTGACTCGTGTGATAGGTTAATATTGCGTCACTCCTACTAACTCGCCCTTTAAAGCACTGCCAAATTACATATTCAAGGAAATTCTCTCTATCGCATCTCTTAACATCGTTAATTGCAAAAAATCTATCTGCATTATTCGAAGATAGCCATTGAGATTGCGAGATCAAGTCTGTAGTGCCGTCCCTATTATATTTGACATATGTTAATATGTCTCCATCCTTTTGGTTCGTATTCCCTGCATCTAAGTGGGATGACGATTCCGTACGGGGATTCCTTAATCTCATTGAAGGCGGAAATGATTTCATGTCTGCGTAAACCAATATACAATATCGAAAATTATGTTCATCCGCAATATCTGCCAGGAAGTGTAGGACAGTATTTGATACTCCTCCCGTTGTAGGTGTATTTTGACCGTTTCCTATAGGATCAAGTTGTAGCCACGCTTCGTTCGTTCTATCTTGATTGAATATAGAATCTGGCTTATTGATATCTTTTTTCAGATTATCGGGCCACTGGTAGATCAATTTAGCAGGTTCGAATAAGGACTGTTCGTCCATATTTTGATCCATCTCACGCAAACACTCTATAATCAAGGATTTTCCTATTAGGGTATCGTCTTGATATGGCATTAGCCCATTACGCGCTTTCATTCTTCTAAATAAATTTAGAAATTCTTCGTAATGGTTTCCTTCTGCTAATGCCAACATTTCACTGTCAAATTTTTCTTTATCAGCTTTAGTAATAATGGATGGTTTCAGTCGATCCCAGTTTTCTCTTAGTGTTGAGAATCCCTTCTTGAGATAAGCCGTTTGTTCGTCTAAATAAAAAATTGTTAATTTTTATCATATAATTTACTTTTAGTTTTTACTGTCCTATAGGATTTTTAACTCCTTTGTTTTTTCCCTAAATTTCGATTAACTAAGATTTTTTCCTAATTTAACATTTTTCCCTCGAGTCTTAATAAATTTAGTAATGCTTAATTTTATTATACCTCTAAGGTCTTAATCTTTCAGGGCATTAATTTGAAAGGACTGACAGTCGTTTTGTTTAATTTCTACAAGGACTTCAGAGTTTTTACCGTTTTTATAGGGTTAATTGTCCTTATATATTATGGTGCCTATAACTCGTTTTTCCTATAAGGATTTCTTATTCTTTTAATAGTTTTTGAAAATAATTCATCTACCAGCCCTAAATGACGCATTTATAGTATAAATTCCTATAGGATGACTGAGCATATCAAGGGAGTTTCATTCATATATATCTGAGTAAACATTATCCGACCTTTTCGATTTTTAATCAATTTGTAATATTGTTGTAGGCTTAATTAAGATATTACATTATGGTCCCTTTATGACTTTCAAAAATAATTAAAGAGATAAAATATGTTAGTTATACAATAGAGATAGAAATAATAGTTTACCTCTTGATATGGTGTATTCCGTTGTCATCAATAATCGGCTTATTTCAAATGTCATCGGAATCTTCCCGATAAATATGTTCTCATACACCGGCTCTGCATAGAAAACAAAATTTGAAAAGTAAACCGGAAATAGGGAAAGTGTCATCCTATTGTATTTGTAAGTTTCTCTGAGGGATTTGTGAACAGTACAAAATTCTTCATCTTTATTGATGAATCTGCTACACGTTTTTCGTTTACCCCTCTCCCAATCTGTGTGATTGCAGGTAGCGTGTATTCCCGGAGGGTTTTCTATACCATAACTTAGGTTTCCCACAGGGTTTTCCTTTAGGACATTCCAGGCCACCAGAATATTTTTAGAGTCGATGGTGTCCCCTGCTGCAGCGTGATCTATCAAGATTTTCCACTCTTTATTTGATAGATTGAGGCTATTCAGATGGTTTGCACGTTTTTGAATATCATTCTCGAGGCAGTCCTTTAGGATATTTGTCATATATTTTTGCGATATGACCTCATCATGTGTTAGAAAATTTTCGGTTAACTCTACTTGGTTGTAGTTTCCGCCCTTAAGTACTATTGCTAAATTTTCGTCGGTTGTTGTGCTTTGTTTCTGACAATCTGTTAATTTTGCGAGACTATCCATAACTGCCTCGGATATGTTATTTTCCTCCAGATCGATTTGTTTTGGGTTTGGTAAGTTCCCGAATAAAACGTGTTTTTCCTTTTGGGTTTTAATTTCGAATTTTCTTCGAATTTTAGCTTCATCAGGGGGATTTTCTGATTCCGTCATGATGCACTCTTTCAAGGACACACCGGCTGTTTCGCTGGCTGATTTTCTGTCCTTAAAGTTATCTAAGCCTAGCCGAGTACACATGTACTTCGAGTTTAGCCAAAACCGATTATCTACAGTCCATTTTGTAGGAGACTGGATCATATTGTCCATATGTGTAATTATGTTTTCGAGGATTTCTGTCCATATAATGTTAGCCTCGGTTGTTTTATTTGGGAATATTGTATCATTGAATATGAATAAATCCTCGACTAGACAATTATCCCAATCAGCTTGTTTTAGGACTTTGTCCTTATTGAACATAATCCTATAGGTGTTTGGCAGCGATTTTTTAATTAATGCGTTCGTCTGTGTAATCCCAATCTGTATTTCTTGGCCCTTCATAAACTCTTTTTCATCGAAACCTTTACCATTATTATCGCGTAGCTTCATGAATACATCCATGGTCATGAGGTTTGAAGTTTTGAGCCACGCGATTAGAAGCCAGGCGTTCCTATTGGATTCGTTTGGTTCTAACAATAACAAATTCTGTACCGCAGGTTCCCTTAGGACGCTGATTAAAGCCGCAATCAGAACTGGTCTCCATTCACAGCCTAAAATTTAAACTTTATAAATTTTTGTCAAGTTATTTTGTAAGCAAGATTTTGAATATAAGTAAAATTTTTCCTATGAGGTTATTGTAATTTACAATAATATTTTAATTTGTGTAATGGAGATGATTGAAATAATTCATTTATATTTTTGGTGAAAATATATATTTCATTTTATTATTAGATGTGGGTCCTATAGGATAATTTTTGATATTTTTGGTTTTTTACCTGATATTAACTGTGATGCGATGGATCCTCTGACATGTTCCTTCCTGAGCATACTGAAGAATGGTGAATTCAGTTTTGATATTTCATCCATCATATCTAGGAAGGAATGTTCTTCTTCCGAACCATCCAATGAAAAATGAGTAGTGAATACCTCATTATTTTCGTTGGTGAATCTTGTATCTGAAATATTTAACTTTAGACAAGTTTTTAATTAAGTTAATCATAGCAATAATCTATTTTAAACTTTTTATTTAGATTCATTTTTATAATTATTATCACTCAACAATTGTTTGAATAAAATAATTTAATTTATTAAGCATAATATAATGCTTTTTGTTTTTATCAACGTTTGAAAGTTTAATTATATCCTGGTTTTGATATATAATTAACTTTATAATATGTTAGTTGTACATTCCTATTGGATTTTTTGTGTATTGAAGGAAAGATTTTTTACGTTTTAATTACCTTGAAATATTTTGATATTACTATCTTTTCTGGTAAATTCGAGGTTTCCTATGTGGCTGTCGATATCTTCTGGCCTCCAAATCGTTAGTTCGATTGTCCTTATTAAGCTGGTATCGTTATCGAACTCCTGGATTATATTATAGGGAGTCCAATTGGAAGTTAGTAATTGACATTTTGGGTCAATAAAATCGTATTTTAACCACTGGTTGGTGGTGGATTTTTGATTCCATTTCTTAATCATTTGCCATTTTAACAGTTTTTCCTTTAGGAGGTTTCCTTTTGGCTGAATTATATCGACCGCTTCATTTGTCATTGCGTACGCATTTGCGTTTTCCCTGTGGATTGATATCACAGCCATCTCGATGTCAAATTCTAGGTTTAATTTTCCTAGAATTGACCGCAGTCCGTATCGTAAATCCTATTGGGTCAAATCTTTTTGCCACAGGATTTGAATTCGACAAATTATATTATTATCCAGGTTTCGGATAACGACCTTCGTAGGGATGCCCGCATTTGAGAGGATTTGAAGGACCTCTATTTGGCTCGTCGGGTAATTTTTTCGCAATATTTTACCCAATCCTACGTTCAATTCGGATTTTATCGCCCAGAAAGCGATGGTTTTGTTCTGGTTGTTATCTAAATATAATTGTTAGTTTTCCTATAGGTAAATAAGGTTACGTTTATTAATTTTCAGCTATGTTTAATTAATACAATTACTTACTTAACGGGTATAGATTATGGTCTGCTCCAGTCTTTGCTACATTGGATGATAATAGTTTCTCTATTATGGCCTTGGTACTTTCAGATTCGACGAATTTGGCCAGAAATCGTGTGGGGTTTATTGAAATATCTTCTTCCGTTTCCATTTTCTAAATGCTGCATGATATTAGTATACGCTGGTATAATAATATTTATAAGTCACAAAATAACAATTTACAGTTCTCTAGTACAGTTTTGTTTTTCCGATAGGATGATACATTTTTAATATTTAAAGCCCTAGTTCCTTAATTATTGGATATGGTCAATTTATCATGTCATTGTTTATTTTTATTTTTCACACTATATTGCAGATCCTTCAGTTAAAGTACCCTATTTTTTATATACTCATTATGGTGTTTAAGTATTAGTTTTTTACTAAATTTATAGATATTATATACTTAATTAAATTATCCTATTGGTA